>JALPQI010006584.1:0-66973 GCA_025490895.1 Thaumatotibia leucotreta | reverse complement strand
AACATGCGTGTAGTCCATGTTAGTAGGTGGCCTATTAAGGAAAAGGCTTATTAACGCCAGAAAAATGCATGTTTGCATAGTTTAAATGCATTATTTTGCATAAAACCAGCGTGACTCAGGCGACCGTAGTTTAGTTTATTTATTAATCTCACAATATACAAAGTCACTTAAACTACACATGGTACATTCTTAGGATTTTATATTGTGATTGTCGGAAACCATGTGTAACCATGTCAATAACAGACAGAGAAAAGTTGATTTAAACTTTCACGATTATCACTCATATTTTAAAGACAAATAAACGGGCAGGTGTTGATACATTCTGTTGCCAGTCTGCCTGTGACCACGGGTGTAACGTCATGCCCGAAACGTCAGGATATAATTAAACGTAAGTTTACGCGATTAAGACCCGTTTGTCTTTAAAATATGAGAGAAAAGTTTATTCACCAATATATTATTTTTTATCACTGTAAAGTGCTCGCAACGCCTCCCGGCGTAAATGTAGGTAATTAAATTAAATTATATTATGCGCTATAATTCTTTATTATAGTTTTATTTCATGAATAACTATCCTGATAACCGAAGAAGATTTAGCTAAGGGGCTAAGACACCTAATGGGCATTTTCGCGAGAAGAGATCCAAAAACTTATTTTTCTGAAACAGGTAAATTTTATGTTTTTCCTGCTCAGAATCACGAGCTCTTTCGATCCTACTAGAAGAAAAAAAGTGTCCCAACTTTTTGTTTCTATTACGTAACCGTTTTTCAAACACTTTGTACAGCGGTTACAAAGTGGAGAGCATATAAAATGTATGAAAAATGTGGGACCATTTTTTTCTTGTACTTTTTTTCTCCTCGATTGAAAGGACTCGTTATTCTGAGTAGGAAAAACATTAAATTTACCTACTTACCTTAAAAAAAAAATTATTTGGATCTCTTCTCGCGAAAATGCCCTAATAATGTCTACTCGTATAATGTTATAATTATAAGTATGTTACTTTTACTTGTAATTTACGAAAATCATCCCACCAAACTGATCAACGAATATTCTAAATAGCTTAAAAATCATTTGTCCAGAAAAGCGGCTCCCACTTCTGCGAAATCTGCACGATGCGCTACAAGACTGCACGCAAACTGCGCGCCCATGTCGTGACGGCACACGAGCGTCGCTACCAGTGCAATACCTGCTCGCAGCGCTCTCACACCGCGTAAGTAGACTAAGTAGCCGTGCAAACTGAGCGTGGCGTCCATCTAAAACAAATGACAGACTGCACGCAAACTTCGCGCCCACGTCGTGACGGCACACGAGCGTCGCTACCAGTGCAACACTTGTTCGCAGCGCTCTCACACCGCGTAAGTAGACTAAGTAGCCGTGCAACTGAGCGGGGCGTCCATCTAAAACAAATGACAGACTACACGCAAACTTCGCGCCCACGTCGTGACGGCACACGAGCGTCGCTACCAGTGCAACACTTGTTCGCAGCGCTCTCACACCGCGTAAGTAGACTAAGTAGCCGTGCAACTGAGCGGGGCGTCCATCTAAAATAAATGACAGACTGCACGCAAACTTCGCGCGCACGTCGTGACGGCACACGAGCGGCGATATCAATGCAACACCTGCTCGCAGCGCTCTCACACCGCGTAAGTAGACTAAGTAGCCGTGCAAACTGGACGGGCGTCTATCTAAAACAAATGACAGACTGCACGCAAACTTCGCGCGCACGGCGTGACGGCACACGAGCGTCGCTACCAGTGCAACACTTGTTCGCAGCGCTCTCACACCGCGTAAGTAGACTAAATAGCCGTCCAACTGAGCGGGGCGTCCATCTAAAACAAATGACAGACTGCACGCAAACTAATTAAACGCAACAGCTGCTTGTTATGCTCTCACACCGCATAAGCAGCTGTGCAAACAGAGCGAGGCGCCCATCTAAAACAAATGACAGACTGCACGCAAACTAATCAAACGCAACACCTGTTCGCAGCGCTCTCACACCGCGTAAGTAGCCGTGAAAACTGAGCGGGATGTCCATCTTAAACAAATGACAGACTGCACGCAAACTAATCAAACGCAAACACCTGTTAACGCTCTCACGCCGCGTAAGTAGCCGTGAAAACTAAGCGGGTTGTCCATCTAAAACAAATGACAGACTACACGCAAACTAATCAAACGCAACAGCTGTTCGCTATGCTCTCACACCGCATAAGTAGCCGTGCAAACTGGACGGACCGTCCATCTAAAACAAATGATAGACAGACTGCACGCAAACTAATCAAACGCAACAGCTGTTCACTTTGCTCTCACACCGCATAAGTAGCCGTACAAACTGGGCGGGGCGTCCATCTAAAGCAAATGACAGACAGACTGCACGCAAACTAATCAAACGCAACAGCTGTTCACTTTGCTCTCACACCGCATAAGTAGCCGTGCAAACTGAGCGGAACGTCCATCTAAAACAAATGACAGACTACACGCAAACTAATCAAACGCAACATCTGTTCGCTATGCTCTCACACAGCATAAGTAGCCGTGCAAACTGGGTGGGCGTCCATGTAAAACAAATGACAGACTGCACGCAAACTAATCAAACGCAACAGCTGTTCGCTTTGCTCTCACACCGCATAAGTAGCCGTGCAAACTGAGCGGGATGACCTTCTAAAACAAATGACAGACTGCACGCAAACTAATCAAACGCAACAGCTGTTAACGCTCTCACGCTGCGTAAGTAGCCGTGAAAACTGAGCGGAATGTCCATCTAAAACAAATGACAGACTGCACGCAAACTAATCAAACGCAACAGATGTTCGCTTTGCTCTCACACCGCATAAGTAACCGTGCAATGGCGGGCGTCCATCCATCTAAAACAAATGACAGACTGCACGCAAACTAATCAAACGCAACAGCTGTTCGCTATGCTATCACACCGCGTAAGTAGCCGTGCAAACTGGGTGGACGTCCATCTAAAATAAATGACAGACTGCACGCAAACTAATTGGTAACTGATGTTACAGACAGGTATAACCCTTTTTAATCGACTTCCAAAAAGGAGGAGGTTCTCTATTCGACATTTTTTTTTTCTATTTATTTTATTCCTTATCTCCGTCCGAGAATCAAATCATTTTTTTAATCGAACGGGTATAAGGTATAGCCCTTTAACGGGCAAGACTAAAAAAATCGTGGGCTCGAACCTCTACGCCAATATATAGTACGAAAAATTCTGTACTAGAAAAAATACAAAAATATAGTGCTATAAGATGGTCGTTTTTGAGACCGGTACCCTATTAAGGGATAGCGGGACCACCCGTCGGTACCAATTCGGGGTCGGATGATCTTGAACAAATCGGTTCAAGTCGGTTTATTTCTATTGGTGTTTTTATTTTCGGATAAACAGACAGATGAAGAATACTCTTAAGTTTTACTTGAGCTATAGTCCCGTCCTACCCATTGTGATTTCTAAAGAACATATTCGATTTTGTCAAGTAATGAATGAAAAGCCTGTTTAGGTTTAGGTTACACTCAAAATTCTTTTTAGTGCGAGAGGCTCATTTTACGTCAAGTCTTCGGAGGGCCATCTATACTAAAAAACGTCATACGAGACTCGTGCAAAAATTCGTGCCGATTCAAAACATGTGTCGTAATGTACTATTTCTTTTGTGTAAAATATAGAACAAACGAAAAGCGACTATATTTTCATGGTATTTCACAGTATCAAAAACGATACGACCGAAATGTCAATGTCGAAATAAGTAATCAATTGCGACTGTCACACTGAGCCATTTCTTTTTTCTGAGTCATTTCAGAAATAGAATATGTGTGATACATATATCCACATAGCACAAACTGAGTGTGACGGGCAGTAGGCTTAGCACAGGATTAATGCGACAATAATAGTGTCATACTTCCTGGCGGTGACATGGTGTCGTACAGTATTCAAACTAACATAAAAAAATGTACATGAAATGTACGAAATTGTACGCTAATTTAAAAAAATGTACTACACGTACGAGACGAGAAAACGGTGTTAATCCGTCACCGCTAGGAAGCATACTTCCTGGCGGGGGCTATTTATTTTGTTATGTTGCGGCCGAGTTTTCAATGGGCATGTCAATTAAAAAATATGTACGAAAAATGTACGTTCTGGTATTGCTGAATATCTCCGTAGAAATAGTTTCTCGTTTTAAATATAACGAATCATACTCCTATTCCCTATATCATTACGCGCAGAAGTTATTTACAATGATGATTAATATGGAAACAGTAGGGAATGTAATAATAGTTATGTACACGCATAAATATGTACGACGACGATTACATGCCACTTATTGATGTATATTATTGATCAAACACGTTAAATAAATCAAGTTCCATTGAAATGTTTTTAGTACCAAATTAAAGCACCTATGAGATAGATATACCCAAAAATGTTTTAGAACCAGAACGTACATTTCTCGTACATATTTTCTGATTGACATGCCCATTGAAAATTCGGCCGCAACATAACAAAATAAATAGCCCCCGCCAGGAAGTATGCTTCCTAGCGGTGACGGATTAACACCGTTTTCTCGTCTCGTACGTGTAGTACAAATTTTTTTAATTAGCGTACAATTTCGTACATTTAATGTACATTTTATTGATGTTAGTTTGAATACTGTACGACACCATGTCACCGCCAGGAAGTATGACACCAATAATATGTCGCCACGAGATAAACTATCCATCCCTCTTTTATTCATATAGTTAGTAAAATGGAAAATCTATCTCGCGGCGACATACAATCATGTGCTAAGCATACTGAACGATGATAGGTAAGGAACTCTAAGATCTATTGATAATTATATGAGTCATGATTGTCACAAACCTACAATTTTCGATTTATCTTAGTAATTAGTTAACACGATACGTATTCTGCGATGTCACTTTATTAGACAATTATTTGTGACATTGAGCGCAAATACCTTAATAATTCAATCGCAATCGGAACTACATGAAATGAGTGCAAAAAATTGGCGATGCTATTGATAAAGCTTGAAGTATTAAAAATTCAATTTTTGTCATAATCGTATTGTTTACGACATTAAAATAAAAATTTTAATACAATTTTTCTCAGTATCATCGACAATTTTATGCACTCATTTCATGAAGGTTTTTGTCACCTACTTTTAGTTGATATCATTTATTTCTGGCTGCGTGGTGATGGCCATAAGAATAGTAATGCCACTATCCCAACTTTTCCCGTGGGTGTCGTAAGAGTCGACCAAGGTATTGAAGTGTCAGTAACCAACATATTTATTGAAGACTGATTATGGGCAGGAGCGTCAACAACAGTGGACGTAATATAAGTTTTGAAGCTAATATGGCCATTTACATTATTAGTATCATTTAAAACGGGTTATTTACATGAAATATCGGTTGCTCAATAATTCAAATTTACATGTTAAAAACCTCGTTTTAAATCATACTAACAAACAGTGGACATAGATTGCCCATCACGGCGATTATGGGCATTGAATGAGTTCACGCATAGGTACAGTCAAGAGGTCGTGAATGGAATTAAATGCAAATCTTGATGGCCTAGGCCGGCAAAGTGCTCTTTTTTAATTCCATTCCACATAAATTTGTGGCACAGGCATCATGACATTCTGCCACTATGCAATAAAATTGATGTTTATGTTGTTTATTTCATTGCATGTTTGAGAAAAGCACTATATATACCTCGGCCGGAAATATGGGGTTGCCTGTCTCAGACCGTCGTCTATATAGGGTGTAAGTCTAATAGGTGCGAAGCTCTTATCGGGTGTTAGTTTACGACATAATAAGTACCTATTTACATGAAAATAACTTTTACTTAAAATTAGAGCAACAAAATTTTCCATACAAAATAATTCGGCACGCAATGTAGAGCAACAAACGCGAGTTAAACACTCGTTGACAGCTAATTTCAAAAGCAGATGACATAACTGCCATATTAACAGTAACAAATGTTCGTACCTACATCGCTGCTCCGATAATCTTAAAAAAATCTGTGGGGTCATAATTAAGAGTCACTTAAAAAAAAACCATGATTCCACTACTGGATCCCATGCCTGGTTTAATTGATCGCCCGTATTAGATTTACACACTGTATGTCTTCGGCCGGCAACCCCTTTCGTCCCGGCCTCTACAGGGTGTAATCGATAAGTGTTTACAGGCCATAATTCCGTAAATATTAGAGATATTTATCAGAAAACTTTCAACTGATATCGAAAGTACGTTACCCAACAAATAAAATTACATTAATTACTTTTTCTAAATAGATGAAGTAATATTAAAAATACTAAGTTAAAACGCTCCCATACATTTAGTAGGACGACTTACAGTTTTAAAGAATGTCGGGTGTCGTAAGAGATAAAACTATTGAATAAAGCTGAGATTCGTTATTTGTACGAATACATTGTAATAAAATAATAAATAAAATAATACTACCGTTTATGAAATAATTAATCAAACATTTATTTTAAATTAAAAAAATTTTCGTATTAAACTAGTCTTTGAATGAACGGTTACCTACTAAATGTATGGAAGTGTTTGAAGTTAATATTTGGGATATTTCTGATTTTATTTCAAAAAAGTTATCAGTGTAATTTTACTCGTTGGGTAACGTACTTTCGATATCAGTTAAAAGTTTTCTGATATCTCTCATATTTACGGAATTATGGCCTGTAAACACTTATCGATTACACCCTGTATAGTAATGTACTATTTTTAATTTTAGTTCCCAAGCCCGCGAGCACGAAAAATGGCACCGCGGACACCGCTACGTATGCAAATTATGCGGGCATACGTCGCGCGCGTCAACGTCGCATCTGACGCACTTGCGCGCGCGGCACCGCACGCAGCACGTATGCGCGTTGTGTGGCGATAGTTTCGTCGGCGCACACGGTCTACGCATGCACGAGGGGAAGGCGCATGTTGGACAAAAGGTGAGAATGATTTTAATTAAGCATGAAGCACGGGGAGGCGAGGGGGTGAAGAAGAAGAGGCGCAGAGCAACAGTAAAGCCGATTTATTGTACACTGGTTACAACTTAGGCGAACTCACTAGATCTAGGTAACCTAACTTTGGGTAGGGGTAGATGTACCTATGCCTAGTGGGGGAGTACTAAGGTCTAGACACTTTAGTGCTCAAACCAAGGTTGGGTCACAAAGCGTGCTAGGACGTAGTCCCTACTGCTGCTCAAACAAACCTCGGTCGCATGCCGAGGGTCATGATTCTCAGGGAGACAAACGATAGCGCGATCTAACTCGACCAGGGGGCCATCTAGCGGCGGACGGTGGAACTACTTGCGATGCGGCGGACTTGCCGTTGGGTGGTGTTACAAGCTTTAAAAAAATGTTTAGTACAGCAATCTTGTCACTTGGTGTGAGTACTATCTCGACGTCGCTCCTGACGCACAGCGCGCACGCACACAGCACGTATGCGCGTTGTGTGGCGATTGCTTCGTCGGCGCGCACGGTCTACGCATGCATGAGGGGAAGGCGCATATTGGACAAAAGGTGAGAATGACTAAAGGAGGCATTTAGCAACCTGAAACATACACTGAGTTTCGAGGAGGAGCTTGGATGGTTGGAATAGGGCTACCTCGCTATCACGCAAAAAAGGCACAATGGTTGTCGAGTTGCGGAAAAAGCCCAGTAAAACTAACTAACTAACTAAGGTGAGAATGATTTTAATTAAACATTTAAAATAGTAAATTACGACACTATTAGTGCGAAAAACATGAAATTCGAAACGAGTGGCGATGTTTTAGTCAAAGTCAAATAATTCTTTATTCAAATTGGAATAGCAACAAACTCTTTTGAATCGTTTAGGTATTTAAACTACTTCCGGTTCTAACCCTACACCGCTGACCCAAGAAGAACCGGTAAGAAACTTTAAAACACGACCGAAAGGGAGTGTTTTAAATCGACACGAGTTACGAATTTCGCTTTCGCACGTGTCTCGTACGACGTTTTTTAGTACAGATGGCCCTCTGAAGTTTTGGACCTGACGTAAAATGACCCACTTCTCGCACTAGAGCCTTAAAAAGGCACCATCTGTACTAAAAAAAATGTTTATGTTTAGTACAGCAATCTTGTCACTTGGTGTGAGTACTATCTCGACGTCGCTGCTACGCACAAAGCGCACGTACGCAGCACGTATGCGCGTTGTGTGGCGATAGTTTCGTCGGCGCGCACGGTCTACGCATGCATGAGGGGAAGGCGCATATTGGACTAAAGGTAAGAATGATTTCAATTATGCATTTCTCAAAGAGACATGAATTGTTGTTGCACGAGGGGAAAGCGCGTATTGGACAAAAGGTAAGATTGATTTTAATAGCATTTTTTTAAAGAAAAACATAAATTTTTGTTTATAATTTTTAGTAAAGCAATCTTGTTACTGTATCTAGTTTAAAAAAATGTCACAACAAGTGTTTCAAATGCTTTTTATACATTGTGTAATTTTCAGTATATATCGAAATTTCGATCTCTATAGTACAGAGCACTTTCTGATTTTGTCCCGATCTTCATTTGTATTTATGAGATAAAAATACACAATAAGTGATTTAAAGACTTTCATAGCGGGATCTCAAAAGAATTATCAGGGAATGTATGAAAAGTGTGGGAGTGCTTTTTTTATGTTGGACCAGAGATCGCATTTTTCAGTTGAGACGGAATTAGGGAGAGAGAGAGAGAGATTAATTTGGTCTGAAGCTAAAAGGTAGTACTATACTATAGTACTCACGAAGAAACGATTTTTATCGAGAGACAAGACAGAATACCTCAATTTATAAAATAATTCTGCGACCCTATTCGTCAACCATGGGCAGGGGTAATTCTGATCGTATTTCTCATCGATATAACTTGTTTCAGCCCGTGGCTGATGACTCGCCGGCCGCAGAACGGTATTGCGCCCAGTGCGACATACAATTCGTCACTTTAGTTGCATGGAAGCGGCATATACTCAGCGCTGCCAACCACGCTTTCAATATAGCTGACAAGTAAGCACTCACTTTTTAGACCTCCGTACATAAAGGGTAAAACGGAACTCTACTAAGGCTCCACTGTGTACCAGACTGTATCTCATGGACAATGATAGACTCGCTAGCCGCAGAACGCTACTGCGCCCAGTGCGACATACAAATCGTCACTTTAGTGGCATGGAAGCGGCATATACTCAGTACTGCCAACCACGCTTTCAATATAGCTGACAAGTAAGCACTCACTTTTTTAGACCTCCGTACACAAAGGGTAAAGCGGGACCTGATACTAAGGCTCCACTGTGTCTCAGACTGTATCTCATGAACAGTGATAGCGACTCGCTAGCCTCAGAACACTACTGCGCAGAGTGCGACATACAAATCGTCACTTTAGTGGCATGGAAGCGGCATATACTCAGTGCTGCCAACCACGCTTTCAATATAGCTGACAAGTAAGCACTCACTTTTTTAGACTTCCGTACATAAAGGGTAAAGCGGGATCTGATACTTTGGCTCCACTGTGTGTCCGTCTGTACCAGACTGTATCTCATGAACAGTGATAGCGACTCGCTAGCCTCAGAACGCTACTGCGCAGAGTGCGACATACAATTCGTCACTTTAGTTGCATGGAAGCGGCATATACTCAGCGCTGCCAACCACGCTTACAATATAGCCGACAAGTAAGCACTCACTTTTTAGACCTCCGTACATAAAGGGTAAAACGGAACTCTACTAAGGCTCCACTGTGTCCGTCTACCAGACTGTATCTCATGAACAGTGATAGCTACTCGCTAGCCTCAGAACGCTACTGCGTAGAGTGCGACATACAATTCGTCATTTTAGTTGCATGGAAGCGGCATATACTCAGCGCTGCCAACCACGCTTTCAATATAGCTGACAAGTAAGCACTCACTTTTTTAGACCTCCGTACATAAAGGGTAAAACGAAACTCTACTAAGGCTCCACTGTGTCTGAGACTGTATCTCATGAACAGTGATAGCGACTCGCTAGCCTCAGAACGCTACTGCGCAGAGTGTGACATACAATTCGTCATTTCATTGGCTTGGAAGCGGCATATACTCAGTGCTGCCAACCACGCTTTCAATATAGCAGACAAGTAAGCACTCACTTTTTTAGACCTCCGTACATAAAGGGTAAAACGGAACTCTACTAAGGCTCCACTGTGTCCGTCTACCAGACTGTATCTCTTGAACAGTGTGATAGCGACTCGCAAGTCCCAGAACGCTACTGCACAGAGTGCGACATACAATTCGTCACTTTATTGGCTTGGAAGCGGCATATACTCAGTGCTGCCAACCACGCTTACAATATAGCAGACAAGTAAGCACTCACTTTTTAACCGACTTTGTAGTCGGTTAAAAAGTGAGTGCTTACTTAAAAAGGAGGATCTCAAAATCAGTCGAATTGATCCTGTAAGGACAGGGTTCCTGTTTGATAGATAAAATACTTTTTCATGTCCACAACACACATGGCGTTCATGATCAGTAGGTACAAAAGCGATGTGATAAATAGTATTTTATGTGACTGGTTCATAATGCCTAACTATGAACAGTTGCATACATAACTTTATCTACATGCGTATAATAAGTTTTCTACAATATGTTTATTTTTGTGGCAGCAAATTATTGGTCACGGTTGTAGCGGCATCCCGGATTTCTGGTGGTGTTTCACACATTTCAACATCACTGTCTTCGTCGTCATAAATAATTTTTCAGTGTAAATATTTCACAACGAACTCGATAATATTTAACTTTCAAGTCAACAGTCCAAAAAAATTGGATGTTTGAAACAATTCAAACAAATCAAATGACTGAACTGACATTAGTTTTTTTTAATTCATAAACCAGGTAAGGTCTTTAGTCGATATCGATTCTCAAATCGATTCTCAGTATTCGAGATTTAGAAGAATGTATGGAATATGAATTTAAATGTAAATGAAATTACAAATCGATTAATTCGATAATCGAAATTAAAGTGTGTTTTTTCTTTTTAACAGAATGTTCGAAATTTAATTGTGATTAAGATATCGGTTGCCGATATCGTAAAGTAAAAATTATGATACACCCACAGATACAGATTCCTTAAAGTAGGCTATTTGCTTACCGCCGCTAAACATATTGTAGACAACTTATGATATGGATGTAGATAAAATAAATTACAGAAAATATGCAACTTAAGACTGCTTATCAATAGATAAATAAAGCCATGTGTCGTGGCAGAGAATAGGTGCTGGCTCAGCATAATGATGCAGCAAGCCACATATCGCTGATATTCGGCCACTACTTTTTATACAATTAGAGAATGGTGTTCATGCAACTCCCAAACAATAACTTCTGATACAGTTTGTTTGTGTGTTTGAGACCTTTATAGCTTTACTATAAATACTGTTATTCTTGTAAAAGTACTGATTACTAAAGTATATCGTTTGTCAGGAGTGTATGCGTTATATGCGGCCCAGCGTGTCCCGGTGTCGGTATGCATCTCAAGGAAACCGTCAAGGCTCTTTGGCTCTCTAATAAAATTTACCGATATTGGAGGCTGTTTTTAGGCCAAATGGCAAAATTTTGAATTCTGGCGGTACGGCTTGTGTTCCGAATCAGGACTTATTCTGCATCGGCACATATTATATTATCGGCACATATATATTGGCATATATACCGTGTGTGTAATTCTAATATGGGCGATAAATTAAAACAAGCGGATAATTGATTGACCCTATATTTTTTTAAGAATTTCAGACAACAATATGGTTATGAACAAACTAAAACGAGTTGTACGTTCTAGCCTCCCCTCTAGTCCTCCCCGCCCCAGTGTAAAGCAAAACATTCTGTAAAAACACATAAAGTGGTTTGAAATTAATGTGACTCATATGGTACACTGCCATTTGAAGAGCCAAGAGATTCGCTCGTATTAGTTTTAATCCCTGTATATTACATATTATAAATTTGTAACCTATGTATGACTAACCATGCCACTGCCAGTAAATAACATGACTGTCAGTAAATAATAAATAAATAAATAAATAATAAATAAATACCTATTGCATGCTCAAATGGGTAGATTATGTGTTCAAACCAAATTATAAAATCATCGCCGCTGTGAATGTGCCATAGTCTTGCAATGCAATAAAGACATTCTGATTTTATATACAGGGCGTCCCACGGCGATGCCACATGGAGGGAAAGTACCTTAAATATCATAGATAGCGTATTTTGCTGAAAGAAGACTTTATTTTATTTTGAAAATTAAATAATACTGCATTAAAAAAAATCCAAAAAAATTTTGCTTTTTCTAGGCATCGAACCTACTTTAAAAGAAAAAAATTTTTTTCGTAATTTTATTCTGTCATTCGAAAGAATGGATAAAAAATAACAATTTTACTTAAGAAACATAGTATCTAAAACTAAAAGAATAACCAAAAAAGTTTGGATCAAAATTAGAAAAAAAAATTGTAGTCGTTTCGATTTCCGGGTGAAGCAAGTATTTTTTGAAAAACTTTGAATGCAAAATTACTACATTTTAAAAATAAAATAAAGTCTTCTTTCAGCAAAATACGCTATCTATGATATTTAAGGTACTTTCCCTCCATGTGGCATCGCCGTGGGACACCCTGTATATTCAATGCGATAGCGACCTTCATAAAGTATACCTATTATTTGTCAGGAGTGTATGCGTCATATGTGGCCCAACGTGTCCCGGTGATGGTAATCATCTCAAGGAAATCGTTAAGGCACTTTGGCCCGCCAATAAAATTTACCGATATTGTTGGCTGTTTTTAGGCCAAATGGCAAAATATCGAATCTTGCCGGTACGGCTTGTGTTACGAATCAGGACTTATTCTGCATCAGCACATTATATTATACCGTGTGTGGAATTCTAATACGGGCGATAAATTAAAACAGGCATATGATTCATTGACCCCACATTTGCTTATATTAGGGTGGGTCACTGATGTATGAAGAAAAAAAAGTATTTGTTTTTACTGGGCACAGTTGTAAATAGTTCCGTAATTAGGTCGATAAAGAGTGTGCAAAATGATTTTACCATCGAATTAGGTTTCTGCGTCCGGATCCATTTGAAAGATTTCATAGAAAATTATGAAATCATTTTTAACTGACCACAATTGATATCTATGTTTTTACTTTTTGTTGCAACATGAGCTATGTTTGAGTATTGTGTTTACCTGGAAATAGCTTTTCTAAAGTTACGGAGCCATAAGAGGCGAAAAGAATATCCAAAATGATAACTTTTCTTTCTAAACTGCATACGTTTTAGGAAAATTTCTAGTCAAATCCGGAGGCAACAAAATTTTAATTAAAAATAAGAGTGATAATCAAACATCAAATGGCACCGTTTTGTAACTGTGCCCTCAGGAAAATCGAAATTTTGGAAAAATGACCCACCCTAATATGTATATTCAATGCGATAGCAGGCTTCACAAAGTATACCTATTATTTCTCAGGAGCGTATGTGTCATATGCGGCCCAGCATGTCCCGGAGACGGTACGCATCTCAAGGAAATCGTCAAGGCACTCTGGCCCTCCAACAAAGTGCCGACGTTGCGGTCATCAACGTTGACATGCGAACAGGTATAATGAATCTGTCTTATTACAAATTTCATTAAACATTTCGAATAAAGCTGACTTTGGTGACATCTGGGTCTTGGAACAAGAGTCAACAGGTATACCACCAAATACAATTTTTAATTAATCAAAATAAATTTGTCAAATTCAATTAACGGATGTTTCCGTTTCATCATACATCATCAGCATACCTAGGATAACTGGGGGCAAGTTATAGGGATTTGATATCGATTAAAAAGATGTCGATATAATTATAATAAAAGATGTGCTTATTGAACATTCTCGATTACAGTACAGAGGTTCGATGTCATATCTGATATAGGGCCTCTTCAGATAGTAAAAGTATGCAGATGTCATTTTAATCAAAATGACAATTGAAATATTGATATTTTAATATTAATTGTATATTTTGAAAACTATTTTAAAATAAACGTAAACCCGTATTTTATTTTTTATTTTAATTGAAGAGTAAGTACCTAATATTTATTTATGCCGAATAACATTTTGATGTTGTCATTCATAGTAACATCGATATATTTTTAGTCGATAAAATATTTTGCTACATCATTTTCGTATAAATGCCCCGAGTTATCCCAGGTATGATCATCAGCCTATATCAGTCCACTGCTGGACGTAGCCCTCTCCTATTAACTATACGTACAGACGCATTAGGACTTAAATGTCCATAATAGCCACGCTGGGCAAACGGATTGGCGATCGCAGTAATGTGTCCTCTATTATAACGCTGCTGCTCATCAAAGAATGGTCAGTGACACTTCAATCCCTTAGTCGACTCTTACGACAAACGGGAAAAGTTGGGGTGGTGACAAATGTATTCGTACTGCCGTCACCACACGGCCAATTTTTACGTTTTTTTCATCATCATCTTCATCATATCAGCCGAAAGACGTCCACTGCTGAACATAGGCCTCCCCAAAGATTGCCACAATGACCGGTCCTGCGCCACCCGCATCCAGCGGACTCCTGCGACCTTCACCAGGTCATCGGTCCACCTTGCGGGGGGCCTACCCACGCTACGCCTTCCGGTACGTGGCCGCCACTCAAGAACCTTCCCGCCCCAACGGCCATCGGTTCTACGCGCAATGTGCCCAGCCCACTGCCACTTCAGTTTAGCGATTCGGAGAGCTATTTCGGTTACTTTGGTTCTGCTGCGGATGGTCTCATTTTTAATCCGATCACGCAGAGAGACTCCTAGCATGGCCCTCTCCATTGCCCTTTGGGTGACTTTGAGCCTTCTTATGAGGCCCATTATAAGCGGCCTATTTTTACGTTTAGTATAATATTAATGTTTTTTGTTATATTTTAGTGCGGCTCCACCTTCCCTAACGGCTCGAAGCTCCAAGCTCATGTCAGGAGGGTTCACTTAGGAATCAAGTACAATAAAAACATCGTCTGTGAAGTTTGCGGAAAGACTTGTACGGTAAGTTACGTAGTTTTATATTACGAGTAAATACTACCTGGACATTTATATATTTCCACTGGAATCAATACTGAGAAATATATAACAGATAAATACATACACATAATTAAATACCTATGTATTAATAAAAGAACAGGATTATGAACAGGAACAGGTCACAAATTATGTGTTTAAAGGCTAATTTTAGGGTTCCGTAGTAAACAAGGAACCCTTATAGTTTCGCCATGTCGGTCTGTCTGTTTGTCCGCAGCATAGCTCAGTGGCCGTTAGTCTTAGTACCTACTAAAAAATTGCAATTTGGTACAGGTATACGTAATAAATACGCTGACAGCGGTAGGATAAAATGTAAAAAAAAAATAAAACTTTCGGGTACCTCCACTAGTAGTAAAGTGGGGATGATTATTTTATTTCATTGTGGTCCTATACTATGGAGTATCGTCAAATAGGTCTTAGAAGAAAAAATAAGGGTCACAAAAATAAATTCGGAGATAACCGGCCTAATTTTTTTTTCTTATAAATTGCTTTTAAATAAGACTATTTTGAACCTGTTAGCTATAAGTGAAATAATTCACAATCTGTTACCTAGCCTATAAACAAATAAATAAATAAGTAATCGGTCCAGCCGTTTTTGAATAACTACAGAACCCTTCACTCAGCATGGCCCGACATGCTCTGGGCCGGTTTTTTTATGAACGCTAAAATAACCCCAAACATTAACTTAAAATCCTCCCATAATTTTAGTAACTATCCCGTTAATTGAAAATAGCAAACTAGTGGCGATGTTTTAAAACACGACCGATAGGGAGTGTTTTAAATCGACACGAGTTACGAATTTCGTTTTTGCACGTGTCTCGTACGACGTTTTTTAGTGCAGATGGCCCTCCGAAGTTTTGGACCTGACGTAAAATGACACACTTCTCGCACTAGAGGCTAAAAAAGGCACCATCTGTACAAAAAGCTTCATTAAACGGCCTAATCATTTTATCGTTATCAAAATGATTCATAAATTGTTTTATGTTATCCACTTATGCCAAATCACTTATCGATCAATTATCATTTTAAGTACTTATACGTACTGATCTATCTGACTGCGATGAATTATCATTTTAAGTCCTTATACGTACTTATCTATCTGTTTGCTTTAAATAGATAATAAAATTAGGATTTTCTTTCCAATATTTTGCTAAAGCACAGCAATTTTATCCAGAAGTTCGCAGAGTCTGTCCGCGTGTTTTGTTGCAGTGCATTTGAAAAAAAAGATAAACTTTTTTCCTGGCAATAATTATTTAAAAAAATGGCCAAGTGCGAGTCGGACTCGCGCGCGAAGGATTCCGTACCATTATCAATTATCATATTATCATTAAAAAAAAATGTTAAATCAACCTATTTCAAAAAGTATAAGATGTAATTTATCAAACTAAAAATCATTGATAGAGTTTATTAATATGCATTATTATGCATCTACATATCTATTTTTACAATTTTATACCGCGTGGTTAAAAAATAGAAAAAGGTGGGGGTACAGTCAAGTGCAAAAATAAGTATCGAAAGAATCCGCTCATAAATATGTTACGACGTTCTTATTGCACGGAATTAGAGTGCGTTGGGACATATTTTTGAACATTTTTGTATACACCATATTTTGTCTTTGACTGTACACACTTTTTAAGACTTACAAAGCTGATAGCGTAAAGCGTAAACGGTTCGTTTCAATAAAAATGTTTTTAGAAAGGTTCATATCATTTTCAAAGACCTTTCTATTGATAGCTCACACGTTTATGTACATTTCATAATTCATCGATCAGTTACATGTATGCAGGGCCCCAACCCCATTTTTTTTACAATATAGATATGATCATAATTGATTGAACCGCTACATGTTCATACAACACATATCCTCACAAAATTTCATTACTGTAGCATTTATAGTTGGCTGTGATAGACGGACAGACGGATATGACGAATCTATAAGGATCCCGTTTTTGCCATTTTGATTACGGAACCCTAAAAATGAATATCAAGCAGATTTATTTTTAACGACACCGACATTCTTTAGAGTTGTAAGTCATCGTACTAAATCTTAATCTTATCTATCTTTATCTATTAGAGCGTTTAAACTTAATATTTTTAATGTTAAATACCTACTACATTCCCGAACCTACAGCCTCAACATTTTCTAATAATTTTTCAGTCCAACGCCTCCCTAAAATACCACCAACGAACCCACACCGGTGAGAAACCCTACCAATGCGAAACGTGTCCCAAGCGCTTCGCGGACAGCAACCAGCTGCGCATACACACGCGCCGGCACACGGGCGAGCGGCCGTACTGCTGCCGCCACTGCCCGAGGACGTTCACGCAGAAGCCCGCGCTTACCCGCCACTATAGGGTACGTAGATTGTGTATCGATTTTCAGCGATTTCGAATCAAAAGTGAAGAAATGATGCCGTTTTTTTCGCAGTTTCAATTTGAGATTTTGGTTTTCAAAAAGCTTCACGCTCAGATCAAAACTGAATAATTTCATATTAGCTGCCATTTTCCCCAATTTTTCTAATTTGACCTTAGATTCATATTAGGAATTTCTAGAACGCTTGAGGCTCAGATCCAAAGTGGATATTAATTTTGTGATAGTGGCCATTTTCCCCAAATTTGTCTTAGATTCATATTGATTTCTCAGTAATGAAGAAACTTAAGATGGTGGCCGTTTTTTTGTCTAATTTAAACCATGAGGTTTATGAATATGAATCATGAATATGATTCATATTAGGGATTTTTCAGTACTCTCGGATCAAGAATGAAGAAATTTGAGTTGGGAGCCGTTTTTCCCAAATTTATCATCCCACTAGCAACCTTATAGTCACTACTGGCGGACTTTCAACCACCCATGTTTCACTGCAATATAGGGTATGTTGACTAGTATGCAACGAACAGCAAGAAACCCTACCAAAGCGAAACGTGTCCCAAGCGCTTCGCGGACAGCAACCAGCTGCGCATACACACGCGCCGGCACACGGGC
This sequence comes from Thaumatotibia leucotreta, assembly GCA_025490895.1. Taxonomy (NCBI): domain Eukaryota; kingdom Metazoa; phylum Arthropoda; class Insecta; order Lepidoptera; family Tortricidae; genus Thaumatotibia; species Thaumatotibia leucotreta. The sequence goes on along the minus strand of JALPQI010006584.1, from coordinate 48,918 downwards.
GAGCGCACAGTGGAACGACTTCATACTAAAGACGTGACATTCACTTATGATACTAACTATGCTCACTGATGAATATTATATGATTTTTCATAATAAGGTATCATGAAATGTCAGGTTTAGCTTTTTAATGGTTTATTATTGCATTGCAATGATCATAAAAATGGAACCTAATTTCGACTTTACAGTTGGACTTTCTGAAGCGTTATGTTTGTGAACTAAATTGCGAAGTATTAATAACGTTATTTATGTATGTTTTTTATCCGATACAGTATTTTACTATTTTATTACGTATTTCAAATATTAAAAACCGAAAAAAGTAAGTATTTTACACATGAGGGATACTTCAAGGGGCGGAGTCCGCTCGTAACCTATTTTTAAGGATTTAGAAAAAACGCCACCGTTTCCCCGGGTAGTGTTGTATATATTCTGAAAGCTTAACTTTTTCTTATTACTTCCCGATAAATTTTATGGCCGCCTATAACCACCTTTTAAAATAAATTACGAAAATGTATTTGATTTATTAACGCCTGCAAACATGAGTATAGCAACTATGCAACGATTCGCAATTCTACAAAATATGGTAAGGATAATTATAATTTTGACTCCTTGACGACGCCGACGTCCTCCGTCAATCAAATCGCTATCGTGCAACGCAATATATTATAATTATTATTTCAAAATGAAGTGGCAGTGTATAAAAACAAATAGGTATTTATACAATTTGATAAAAGACTATATTTTTAAAAAGCGTCAAGTGGTTATTGATAAAATATTAGATTCACATTTTCAAGATGTACCTCCTACCCTGAAACCGTAAGTACCCACATACTTATAATATCTAAATCTATATCAATATTATAAATGCCAAAGTAGGTGTTCTTGTTTGCGTGCCTATAATAAGTACCTACGAATTTAATAAGTATTTTGATAATATAATAAGAGCCTTACAAGTAAGTTTATGTTTTTAGGGTTCTGTAAACAAATAATAAAAACGGGACCCTATTACTGAGACTTCGCTTTCCGTCTGACGACGATCAGGCTGTATCTGTATCTTATTTTTAATTAAAATCTTTTTCCCATAGATCTGTTTCGAAAAAAATTGCAAAAATTGTTGACACAGCCAAAATGAAGAAAAAACTGTGCCACTATAATGAACAAAAGTTTTTGGATACACACAAGGATTGGCTGGACAGAAAAATTGAATGGCCTAATGTCGAACCTAAGGGTAGGTCTTCTGTAGAAGAGCAAAAGGCGCCAAACAAACAATTTGAAGAATTAAGTGACCGGCAAAAAGTTCGACGAACTCAACCACTGCAAATGATACCACCCGAGGAAATAAGTTACGTTGCGTCAAAACATCTCAAAGACCCTGATGCTAAATTTATATATGCTTTTATTCAGGACCATCCCAATCATCACAAGTCTGTTCGAAATTATTGTGACTCGTTGTTGAAAAATAAACCTAAAAGCATTGGAAAGGATGACGCATTAGAGCTTTACATCAACACAAATCTTACAAAAGAATCTTATAAACAAATAAGACTGAAAGCTAATGAAATAGTTCCTGATTTATTTCCCAGTTACTATCAACTACACCAAGCAAAACAAGAATGCTACTTGCCGGATGATAAGATAACGATCTCTGAAGTGCACGCTAAAGTTGAGTTACAGGAACTGTTGAACAAAACTGTATCAAGAATTTCCGAACATATTGCTTTGGATACTAATCAAAATTTGAATTTGACTTTAGTCTCTAAATGGGGATGCGATGGTGCTTCAGGCCAATCACGATATAAACAAAAATTTTCTGACGGAACTTCCGACGATTCCTCGATATTCACGTGTAGCTTGGTGCCCCTTAAATTATTTGACGAAAATACTGGTACTGTCTTTTGGGAAAGTCCTTCACCATCATCATGCCGATTTTGTCGTCCAATTTCATTTCGTTTTGCTAAAGAAAGTAAAGGTCTAACTACGCGATCAGTAAACGAAATTAACCAAGAAATCGAACAATTACTCCCATTCCATTTGAAAAACGCAACTGTAAATTACAAATTAATGTTTACTATGGTGGATACAAAAATTTGTAATGATTTAACAGACACAAAATCAGCCATGAGATGTTTTATTTGCAAGGCAACCCCAAAAATTATGAATGAACTCGATAAAATAGACCAAATGAAAGTTAACTCAGAGTACTATTGTTTTGGTATATCACCCCTTCATGCATGGATTCGAAGCTTCGAATGTTTTCTCCACATATCTTATAAGCAAAATTTAGCAGTTTGGCGCGCTCAAGGAGATGATAAATTAAAAGTGGCACAGCGAAAACAAGAGATCCAACAAAAGTTTAGGGAAAAGTTAGGTCTCCTCGTTGATATTGTTAAACAAGGAGCTGGAAACACCAATGACGGAAACACTGCGCGAAGTTTTTTCAGAAACTATAATGTTAGTGCTGAAATTACAGGACTTGATCCAGAACTGTTAAAGAGGTTTTGCGTCATTCTAGAACTTTTGTCTTGCTCACGGATTCAAATTGACGAGCAAAAGTTCAAGAAATATATAAGAAAAACTGCAAAATTATATACAAATAAGTATAAATGGTATCGCATGCCCGTCACCGTTCACAAAATCCTAATCCATGGAGCAGATATTGTAAAATATAACTCTCTGGTACCTATTGGCATGCTGTCAGAAGAGGCACAGGAGACTAACCATAAAATTATAAGGTATGTGAGACTCCATCATACGCGGAAGATCTCCAGGAAGCATAGTAACATGGATCTTATTCACGAGTTACTGTTAAGGTCCGATCCATTGCTATCCAGTAAACTACAGCGCAATGTAAAAATAACTTTGCATACAGAAGCCAAAAACCTCATCAAGTCAGCGGATTGCAATTGCGAATTTCAGTTTGTAGATTTTTAAAATGTAAATATGATTTGTATATAGATATTGATTATTTGTAGATTTATAAATGTAAATAAGATTTGTATATACCTATTGAATCATCGCAGTTTCATTAATCTTCCTGTCGATTACGTTACAGACGTTTATGGATTATTTAACATTTATTTGGTACTGAAAACAAACATAAAAACACTTAATTTAACTAAAAAGATGTTAATTTAATCATAACATTCGTATCTTTTTAATTAAACGCCTGATAATAATCGATGAGCAATGTCACAACCACACCGCCAAACAGTAATTTAAACAGCTGTGAGGCACTCGATACTGAGACACTGAACGTGTCTTATTTAAAAAAGTATATATTATTTTTAAATTTTTTGTACACCAATATGATCATAAAAGACATTTCGCTAAATTAACTAAAAAAAACAAATTTTCTAGAAAAATAATTTATTTGTATTTTTTTCGATATGTTCTCGATATAATTTTCTTAATATATAAACATTTTTCTATCATCAATCTATTGATGAGTGTGCACGCCAATTTTCGCTGCTGAAAGTTAACACAATCGAAAGTTATAGTCAAATTACGAACATAAGGTACTCATGTCAGGCTAAATGTATAGAGTCGTTCCACTGTGGAGCGGCCGTACTGCTGCCGCCACTGCCCGAGGACGTTCACGCAGAAGCCCGCGCTTAACCGCCACTATAGGGTACGTCGATTGGGTATCGTTTTTCAGCTAGCTCGGAGCAGAAATTGAGAAATTCATAGTGGCGACCATTTTTCCCTATTTTGACAGTAGCTATGGGGCTCGTCGATTGTGTATCGATTTTAAGCGAGCTCGGTACAAAAGTGAAGAAATTCATAGTGTCGGCCGTTTTTTTTTTTCATAGTTTCAGCTTTAGCTGCTTCAGATTGCTTTTCAGAACACTTGACGGCCAGATTAAAACTGAAGAATTACATGATAACGGCCAATTTTCCCAGTTTGCTCTTAGATCCATATTAGGAATCTCTCAGTTTCTCAGATATTTTCAGAACACGTGTGTCAATAATGAAGAAATTTGAGTTGGCGGCCTTATTTCCCAAATTTACTTTAGATTAATGTTAAGGATTTCTTAGATACTATCAGAACGCTCGGATCAATAATGAAGAAATTTAAGATGGCAGCCATTCTTCTAAATTTGTCATATTGTTACTTCACGGGCAGAAACCTTCGTTCAACTACCATTAAAGGCTTTGTCGACTATATCATGCAACCAGCAGCAAAAAACCCTACAAATGCGAAACGTGTCCCAAGCGCTTCGCGGACAGCAACCAGCTGCGCATACACACGCGCCGGCACACGGGCGAGCGGCCGTACTGCTGCCGCCACTGCCCGAGGACGTTCACGCAGAAGCCCGCGCTTAACCGCCACTATAGGGTACGTCGATTGTGTATCGATTTTCAGTGATTTCGGATCAAAAGTGAAGACATGGTGCCGTTTTTTTCGCAGTTTCAATTTCAGATTCGTATTAGAGCCCTTTCGGTTTTCAATGCTTCACGCTCAGATCAAAACTGAACAATTTCATATTAGCTGCCATTTTCCCCAATTTTTCTAATTTGTCTTTAGATTCATATTAGGAATTTCTAGAACGCTTGAGGCTCAGATCCAAAGTGGATATAAATAAATAAATAAATATTTTGGGACATCTTACACAGATCAACCTAGTCCCACGGTAAGCTCAATTAAGGCTTGTGATATGGGTACCAAGCGACGATATATATAATAGATAGATACATAAATACTTAAATACCTAGACAGCCATGACCAAGCAACAAATATTTGTGATAAATAAATACACAAATAATGCCCTCGCCAGGATTCGAACCCGGAACCTCCAGCTTCGTAGGCAGGGTCACTACCAACTAGGCTACGGGGGCTGACAAATTAATTTTTGATATATATTAATTTTGTGATAGTGGCCATTTTCCCCAAATTCGTCTTAGATTTATATTAATTTCTGGTATACTCTTAGCTCGTCTCAGTCGTTATTCGTCAAGTTCTTAAATTCGTCGCTTTCTGCTTTCGTCACCCATTCTTGATTGACACTTTCGATATTTGGCTATTTCTTATTCCGGCTTAGTTTGGTATTCGTCAACATCGCCTTTCGTCGAATCCCCTTCTGATTCCGGTTTGAAAACATTGTGCTTCTAAGGAAGTTAGTGCTACACTACTAACGAGACTATTAGAAGCCCGACCAGGCGCAGATCTAAGACTTCGTTCAGGGGGGGGGGGGGCACACTATGATATGACAGTATTTTATACTTAGAACAGCACCTAAGCATACCTAAGTTCAATGTTAGGGAGGGTAAGTGCCCCCATTGACACCCCTCCCCCCCTGGATCCGTGTCTGAAACCCGACGCGGTAGGTGGAGGGCTTTTAATGACTCGCACTTTTCTATAACTCCCGCGATGCATGCAAGCAACGGCGCGCTTATAAATCAAGTGTGATGAAATAGTACATTGTGCATCAAGGGAGGTAAGTACGGAATAACTAACGAGAGTGTTAGAAGCCCGACGCCCTAGGCGGAGGGTTTTTAATGACTCGAGTTAGTGTTCCGCTTACCGACCGTGATGCATACAATGTTTTTCATCACACTTGCCGACAAAAAAAATAGTTTTAAGACATAATATTATTAAATGACGTACTGAAATTTCTATTACTGCCTAGGGGATTTCACTTTTCTAGTTGTTGTAATATAGTAACCTCTGTTGTGATAGACTTTTATGATTAAGTTTTCTATTGATATTTGTATTTAAATATTTTACCCTTCACTTCGGTTAAACACTTCTGTCAGTAAACATCTTCTTATATTTTATTTTACAAATTATTTTATTTCACTGAATATTTCAACACTATTACTCCCGCTACAGCATGCAAGAAATGGCGCACTTAGACAGCAAGTATGATGAAAAAGTTATTGAACCGTTTTTTTGTCGATACAGACTCAAGTTTTTTTTTTCAGGTCCACACAGGTGCCAAGCCATACTCCTGTCAGTACTGCACCAAGTGCTTCAGCCAATCGAACTCGTTGAAGCTTCACGTACGAACTGTGCACCTCAAAATGCCGGCCAAACGGCGTCCGGCGGATATCAAGGAGGCCGTGGAAACCACAAGCTAGCCTTGTCCTACCAGGGTGCTTAGCCAAGTTGCCAATCGCTAGCGCTTAATCGTCAATCGTAAACGAAAGGCAGCTAGCTGTCTTTGTCGCACTAATATGCAAGAGTGACAGAGAGGGAAAACTACGATACGCTACCAAGCGCTAAGCGATTGGCAACTTGACTAAGCATCCAGTTATACTCAGTTTGAGCTATTGAATTTAAACCGAATGAATTTTAAAATATTGACGGTTTTCTTTTGTTGTATATATTACATAAAATAATAGTACATTGTGCATCTAGGAAGGTAAGAGCGGTATTAATTTAATACTAACGAGAGTATTAGAACCCGATGCCGTAGGCGGAGGGCTTTTAATGATTCGAGTTTGTATTCCGCTTACCGACCGTGCACACAATGTTTTTCATCACACTTGCGGGCAAAAAAAAATTAAGACAAGATACCTATTATTAAATGCTGTACTAACATTTCTATAACTCCCTAGGAAATTTCATTTTTCCATAGCTCCCGCGATGCATGCAAGCAATGGCGCGCTTAGAAAGCAAGTGTGATGAAAAAGAACTTTTGTGTGTAACCTCAACCTAAACAGGCTTTTCATTCATTTGACAAAAATCGAATATGTCCTTTAAAAATCACATTGGGCATGGGCAGGACGAGGCTAGAGTGTGACCAGTGAACATTTCCTTACATTCTTAGCGGGAATTTCAAAATATCTTGGGACTGTCACAATTTATACATAGTGAAGTTTAAATGGTTGTTATCCGTTTAACTACATGTTCAGTATCGTGCTCCGATTAGGAAAGAGCCGGAAGAAATTTCTGTTCTTCCAAAAAAAAAAAAAATTATGGAGCACTGGCTAATTTGAAAGAAATGGAAAAAATACGTGAAAAAAGCCCTTAAAAAGAAAACAATCAATAAATTTTCACCTGGTATTATGGAATAAGGAGATTTGATATTAAAACATATTTTTTATTTTATGTGCACACAGAGTCTTACGAAAATACGATAAAATGCTGACTAACTGAAGGATCCATAGTCATTTTAAATTTCATAAAGAAAAACAACTTTACTTTTAACGGAACAAGGTGCAAAGTCCTGATTTTCGCAAGGACTAGACATGTTCTTTCCGTGAACCCTTCAAATAATAGAATGTAAATTATAAATACGTAGTTGATAATTTGAAAACACCTTATATAATATCCGATTAGTTGATACCAACGCGTTTTGTTCTTGCATTGTCAAATTATCTGTTAGAAAATAAAGCATGAGTTACTTGATGGACTTATATGAAACTTAGATAATAAAATAAGTAATGATATTTATTTCATCATGCATAATAATTATCATAAGACATAGATATTTATTTTTAAATTGAATAATAAATTATATGAAAATCATACGTTTTTTTTTTCAAGGCCCCAGTCTTATAATACATATAATAAATAAATACACGGTGCTCGCGAGCATTGCGAAAGATTTTAACTATGCATTCTTAACATGAAAATAAACAAAAAATATTATGAGACCTAATGTAAAATTCCAAAAAAAAAAATTTCTTTTTTTTTTGACTATTTGAATACATTTTAACATTTCCAATACTTTTAATATCATAACAACAATTTGTTAAAATTAATTTTTAAAATGTTTTTTTTTTCATGATGTTATTCTTATTTTTTGATTGTCAGGCAAAAGGTGTGGTAATATTAGAACACATTGTGGTAGCATTGTAACCAAAAAGATATTTTATGACGAGTTAGGTCGAAAAACTTTTTTCGAAAAAAGGTTAATGATCTCTGGAACCAAGACGAATCCAGGAAATTGTATATAACATTAAATACTCTAAATACTTATAGATACTGTCAACTTAACTGATTCCTTATATCGAATCATGATTTACGTGTTACACTTGTGGATTCGTACGTACGTGTGACAGGGAAGGGCCTACCGCGAATCACAATTAAGATGTTGACCTCGATTGTGGTTCCCGGTAGGCCAACTGAGACCGGGTGGCCGATTGGTTTAGGCCACCAGCGTAAGCTGAGGACGTGGGTTTGATTTTCCTCTCGGATATTGGGTTTGTCTTTTCTTTGATGTAGGTCGTTTAGTATTACTAAAGTAATAATTAAGGTCAAATAATTTGTATATAAACGGAAAAATGTATATCATTTATTTCGACCTGCTGCTTTTCATTTCCCCAAAACCAAGTATAGTAAAACCCCATTCGCAGATTTTAAAAACAAACGAACAAAACCTTCTCTACGCGTCTTAATCGCGTAAATTTACGTTTACGGTATGACCCGTTTGTCTTTAAAGTATGATCATCGTGAAAGTTCAAATCCTATTCGCAAAATTCATATTTTCTATGGGCGGAAAACATTGCGCAGCTACAACGTGTTTTCTGACCCACTGAAAACCCTGAGGGGGTGATTTCGTATTTAGTAGGTTTTCCAAAATAGGCCAAAATCGTATAACGTGATTAATGGACAAGCCCTATTCTACCAAATCACCCCGTTCAATGTTTTCAGTGAATAATGTAACACCCTGTATATGTTTTAAATTTGTCTATTCAACTTGTAAGGCTATATTATCATTTCAGTCTATATTCCGGATGGGTCTAGTACTGAATTAACAACGCTCAATGTAATGTTTCACACCGCACATACTTAAATATTCGTTTCAAGAAACTCATTGGTAGTTTGTTCGGAAAGAAAAGGCATTTGAAATGTTTGGTCGTGCCTTACTGCCAAACGACTTCACTTTCCGCTCAGACTACAACTCTAGACAACCTCACAACGCTTCTAACCCACATGCATACAAACAAAATTACATCTAATAAATAAATAATCAGTAACATTAGGAAAATAATAAATAAAAAAATTACAAACATTTTATTCAATCACTAGCTATTAAGTAGTTAGAAGATAAGTCGCAGCAGTAACGAAACGCTGTTTGACAGGTGTCAAATCGCCGGCAGAGAGGTGTTTTTACTATTTTTTTAAACGTTAGTAAGCTTACGACGATAGCAGTAAAAACTAAATTTATATGAAATTTATGATCCTAGTTTCATTAATAGTACATTGTGCATCAAGGGAGGTAAGTACGGAATTACTAACGAGAGTGTTAGAAGCCCGACGCCGTCAGGCGGAGGGCTTTTATGACTCGAGTTAGTATTCCGCTTACCGACCGTGATGCATACAATGTTTTTCATCACACTTGCCAACCAAAAAATAAGGTTTAAGACATAATATTATTAAATAACGTACTGACATTTCTATTACTCCCTAGGGAATTTCACTTTTCTATTACTCCCGCTACGCGCGTAAGCAATGGCACGCTTAGACAGCAAGTGTGATGAAAAAATAATTAAATTTGATCTCAATCAATTCGTGAACGATATGATAATTGAATTTTCATGTGAGCTAATCAAAATAAAAGATAAAATGGTTCATATGCCAATAATACAAGATTACCTTGTTTTTGTCACAATTTGAAACTAGTTCAGTTTTAAAAAGTCGAAATACGCCTCTCGTAATCTCTTCAATGAAAATAGTAAACGAACTATTTATTTATTTTTGTTGATATCAATTACGTACTCAAATTACGATAATTACGGCAAAAATGACTAGAAGAAGAGTTGTCGCGGTTAAATCGAAGTTCTACATAACAAATCAACTAATTTAATTCAACTTTTCTTCCGCGTAATCTGTGATGCATTTAGATTGAAGTGTTCCTATCCGCGATAACAAAACCGTAAACTGAAATGTTACCCGTTTTACTTTTTAATAACATGGAAGGGAGTTCTAATTCGTTGAATAACAACGCTAATAACGCTTTCGGACAATTATATGACGAGAATGTGATTCTAAATTCGGTTAGGAGTCGTAAAAAGGTGTCTGAATCGGCTAGTTGTCCTGTTTGTAGTTGCACTATTAGGCAAGGTGAACTTGAATCGCATTTGAATTTGGAATTGGATCGTCTTTATAAGCTTTCGAACGGCGGTTCGAAGAGAAAACTGAGTGTGAATAGTTCTGGTAGCTCAGGTTTGAATCCGTTGCCTGGTTCAAGTACGGAGTACGAGGAAGAAGTGCCTGATGACCAGGAAGTGGATGTGTCAGGGTGCCCGGGAAGCGATGTTTATCAGGTTAGTTTAAATTTATACGTCAATAAAAGTCTGTAGAATTGCATAACTGTTACTCAGTATTCTAAACGTTTGGGAGTTATCTCTCAAAGTGGTAAACATATCCAAATAATATTTATAATCGTTGATAAAAAACAAAAATAAATTGAATTGCTTGCTTTAATTATAAACAGAATTAGTATAATCAACAATCATTATCTGGGGTTAAAGTTATTTCATTCATGATTTATTATTATGACTATATTTATAATTTATTATGATAATGACTTACCCCCTTATTCATAAATGTCTGCTAACTTAACAAGCCGCTAATAATTGTTTGTCCCTATTTGTCTTAACAATGTGTCCATAAGAGCAAAAGGGACAAACAATACTTAGCGGCTTGTTAAGTTAGCAGACATTTATGAATAGGGGTGTTAGTTTTTATAGTTATTTTCGCAGAATTCAGTCATATTTAATTTAGAATATGACCCACATTGACTCTTTTATCTTACTAATGGTTAATGGAGTAATTTAAAAATATAATGTTGTTAAGTACTGAGTTCTACTTAAACAGTATAAAACATTTTGAAATGGGCTAATATATAGATTTTTTCAAAAAACCGGTTCCGATCCCTGAATATGTGTTTGCTGTGGCTATTTATTAATTTAACCCATTCTGTGGTTTTTAAGGATCAGTACAATGGGTTTGAATTCAAATTATAAACTGATTTGAGTTTGATACCTGGTTCAAAATTCTTTTCGTTGTCTTATTTTCTGGCCCTAAAAACGTGATGCAGTGGTGAGTTTTGTATGAGATGATGTTTTGTTTTCTATTTCTGTTATATGGATTAAAATCTAGCGTGATAAAGAAATACAAGTGCACTTGATTTTTTATATGTATACTGAGTCGAAACAGCAAATAAAAATGTGACAGAGTGGTATGAAACAAGACAACAAAAGTAATTTTGACCCACCTATTCAAATACACAATGGGTTAAATGCACAGTTAATCCTAATTGTACAAAGTCACAAGGGATCCTACTACAGTAAGTATGTTAGAAAAAAAATTTGCTTGTATAGATAATGAGTGAAGCCTAATGAATTTAACATTCATAATAATTAAAAATTTGTAAGAATTGTAAGCTTTAATATACTTTTTGTAACTTACGGCAGAGCCATCACATGATAAAAATTGTAAAAAATGTATGCATGAAACATTCCTTTTGTGTCACCCAAAATGTATAAGAACCTGGTAACCTTCCATTCAAAGTTTCCAATCCAACTTGAAACAAATAAATAAATATCTTGGGACACCTTACACAAATCGACCTAGTCCCAAACCCATTAATGATCATGTACAATAAACACTACTGTACCAATCCAACTGGTCATTCAACCAATGAGTGGTGAGAGAGGGGTATTCTTAACTTTGGTATTTAGTGTGTGTTAGCATCAAGCAGTACAAATAAAACTGATTTTGACTATTTCATAAACTCAAATTGTAATGGGGATCTCATAGTAGCAGATCCAGATAAATAATAAAATTAATATCATGGGACAATCCTACATCAACCAATTCAGTCAATTCACAATTCTCTGAGATATTGAGTACATACAAAAAATTTCGAAGACTGTTGATAATAAACAGAAATCATTTCTTATACAGCAGGACCTCAATAATCCGAACACCAAAAAAATACCCCCCTGTTCGGATTATAGTATGGTATAAATAAATAAAAAACTTGTGATTCTGAAAAATTTCGATGCAAAGGCAAAAAAAAATATTTTCGATGAGGGTGAAAGTGGGAGCCCGAGTGAAACGAGGGCGACAATCACCCGAGTTAAAAATAGCGACTTTTTTCATAACAAGTGGCAAAAAATTAGAAATTTACGCACGCGAAGCGCGAAGCGTGCGCAAAGTTTACTTTTCCGCAAATCAAATCAAATACAGTGAGCTTAGTATGAGATAACATTTATTAATATTTTTTGTTTGTTTTATGTTACTCAATATCTTCAAGAATTGTGAACCAATTATCAAAGGATTTTTTTTAATCAGATGGGTATAACCCCGATATGGTATATATGGATTCATTGACACTAAGTCTGATTATGGGATCTTGGAGTAATTAGTAATTTTTTTTTTTATTTGAGTATTATCCATACCTCGCAACGGATGTAGCAAAACCGTAGCATTTGACAGTTTGAAAAAAAATGTGATACTTAATTGTGACCGTCCATGGCTATAGGTACCTTATGGCAGGTATTGAGTTAAGCACAGATCCTAAAATTACATTAAATAAGCTATCTAATACAGAAAAAAACGCGTGTCTAAGTCTCATACTTAAAAAATAAAAAAACATTAAATTGACACATGCTAAAAATGCACTTTTGAGAAATCGTCAAATGAAGTTTGAACCTTGTTTTAAGTGTGTTCCCATTGGAAGTTACATGGGTTATGATTGATTTCGTATCTTAAGGGGTTCTTCTTTGGAACTCAGTTATGGTTTTTTTTAATGTGACGTTCAAATCATGAAAAAACCCCCTTTGAAAAGAGCAACACGCTCATATGAACGGAATAATTAAAAAAATATTTTTTCGGTTTTCCTTTTATATATTGTAATTTGAACCATTGTATATAGTAGAACATATTAGACCTTACATTTTAGGATAGAAATGAAAATCACATAGTCAACGAAATATCTTTATTTTAATTAAATGTGATAATTAATATCACTTAAATCTTTCCTAGAACAATAACAAATTTGGTATAGTATGTTCTAAATTAATTTTAATCAGTCCACAAGAGTATCACAAAAGTATTAATATTATTCTACAGGTCACACTTTTTCGTTTATAGACGATTAAAGTTACGTAAAAATCACAATTTCACTCCCATACATTTGGGAAAAGGGCCCTTATGGCCAATCACAGACAAAACATGTTGATTATTATAATAAGGCACCATATTAACTTAATTTTTTTGCTAATCTTGTACCAAAACTGCAATTCGAACAAAAAATGTTATTATAATTTTTCTAAAAATATTGATCGGTAATGAGTAATTTTCACTTAAAGTCAACGTTAATTAATTCACATAAAGTACCTGCCTAGTGATCCCGAAAGATAACACAATATGTATTGTTCACAGTCCGTTATTACTAAAAAAATATTCATAAATCACGTGAGGACATTTTAGGTGATTTTTGGCCAAAAATCATGGTCAAATATGAAAAATGCGAAAAATTAAACCAGACACACCGCGTGAAGAGTTCGACATGCAAATTGTCGCGAGTAAGTAGGAAAGAGATGGTAATAGTGGCGGTGTAACGCAAAGGAATGACGCCGTCGAGAGACGTTTTGAAGTCAGTCGAGAAATGTAGTAGGTACCTACCTACACGTAAATTAAAATTTAAAACGACCGTAGGTACTGAAGTATTATACCTATGTACAGATATATTTTAGCTTAAACTTGTTTATAATATCAGATATGAGTACCATGGATTTCACGAAAGCTGCCGTGACTGATTAGTGCGTACCATCAGGGCAGCCGTATACTTGTTTATAACCGCCATAGTTTAAAAAAGGAACAATTGCAAACAAATACTTGTAAACAAATTTAATGATTTTATATATATATGTTGAGCTTTGATGTCATTTTTGTATGCTATTCCCACAAGGGACCTTTTCTACTAAACTTTGAACTCAAATTTAGTAAAGAAAGAATTAACGTACACAGCTGACACCAAGGTACACATGTACTCCTGTTTGTATATTTTACTATTTTATATAAAAAGAAAAAATGATAATTTTGAATGGTTTTACAAAATCGCCAATATCTCCGTAACTAGAAACTGCCATAAGGTACCTTTTCTTATGGACGGTCACAATTTATTTTGAAGATCGATAGAACATTGAACACTGTTGCCGCGATGTTTTTTTGTATTCGTAGTAGTGACAACCCCGACGTACATTTGCTACAGATTTGCCAGTTCGAGGGGTATGATTTATCTAATAACCATTTCCAGCGAGTCCACTCCAACCGTCTCCGGCGCCTCCGCGCCCGGCGACGAGGCTCCCCCCCTCCAGCCACCGGCGAGTGTCCAGTCTGTAACGTGAACATGCCGACCTCCAAGCTTCAGAGGCATGCGTTACGATGCCTGAAGAGGACCGGTGCAGCGATGGATGAAGACGTCCCTGATTCCAGTTCTGATGAGAGCATAGACGTTGAGGTGAGCAAATATAGGTCACAAGCGAGTGTCCAGTCTGTAACGTGAACATGCCGACCTAAGCTTCAGAGGCATGCGTTACGATGCCTGAAGAGGACCGGTGCAGCGATGGATGAAGACGTCCCTGATTCCAGTTCTGATGAGAGCATAGACGTTGAGGTGAGCAAATATAGATCACAAACGTGGTCCAGAGTGTCCAGTCTGTAACGTGAACATGCCGACCTCCAAGCTTCAGAGGCATGCGTTACGACGCCTGAAGAGGACCGGTGCAGCGATGGATGAAGACGTACCTGATTCCAGTTCTGATGAGAGCATAGACGTTGAGGTGAGCAAATATATGTCACAAGCGAGTGTCCAGTCTGTAACGTGAACATGCCGACCTCCAAGCTATAGAGGCATGCGTTACGATGCCTGAAGAGGACCGGTGCAGCAATGGATGAAGATGTACCTGACTAGTTCTGATTAGAGCATAGATGTAGTTGAGGTGAGGTTCTAATGGAGAAGTAGCAGTATCTTAACAGTATCTTCAGTAGTTAGATAGACAAGGGTTCTTCAGGGTTATTAGAGACTAAAGGTCAATACACGGAGTATAAAATTTTAGGTAAGGAAATCTGCAAAATACAGTATTCCTAGCAGAATGATGGTGTGGCAGTATCTTACAGTAGATTATCACCATAAAACGTCCACTGAACATAGGCCTCACCTTTGGACCTCCACATATACTTGTTGGAAGCGACCTGCATTCAACATTTCCTGGTGATCTTCATAAGATCTTCTGAAAATCATAAAATTGCTTTTATAAATTAATGTAGAAAAAGTCACTGGAGTTACTTTAGTAATTTGATTTAGTCATGGTTGTGGCAGAATAACAGTGTCTGCTGCTGGAAGCCTTGGAGCTTCCCGCGGAGACACATGCTGAGCCACCATCCATTTCTTTAAGTTTGTTATCTGTTCTGTTACTGTGTATTTCTGCTCTTTTTTTTATTTATATAGCTAACATAAATTATAAACAGTTTAGATGTGCGCCTTAAAATAGTAGACACTACATGCTTAGAAACAGTTTAAACAACGAAAAATTATATAGAGATTAAAAATAAATAAAACTCTTTGTACTTATGCAAACTTTTGGAATAAATTTCTTTATTATTATTATTCTGTTCATCTTGTGGGTGGACGTTCTACACAGCGTTTGCCAAACCGTGGTCTCCACTAGCACTTTAGACAGATAAACTGTAGTCACTTGGTTAATGAACACAATCAAGTTAAATCAGGGTCATTCACATTTTAGTATGACCTGACTTAACTTCTGTGTTGATTTAGTGTCGCTAAATTGACAATTCCTCGTTGTAGAACGACTCGCCAGGCGGGTTCGGGGCCGAGTACCAATGGTGCGGCGAGTGGCGAGTCCGCGCCGCCGCGTTACTGCCACCCGCGGCGCGCGTCGCCACCACCGTGAGGCGGGAGGACCACGACCAGGCTCTAGTGAGTGCAGCTATGCTATTCTCTTATTCACACATTCGACGCTGCGTTCGTCAACGAGCTCGATGTCGAGACAGCCTTGTCTAAAATCCTAGCTGTCTTATTTGACATTAGAAATCGAGGCTGTGAGTGAGGTTGCGGGCGAGTTCGTCGCTGTTTTTCGTTAGAGAATACGAAGTTCATACATTAAACGTCAAACTCTCGACGCAGTGTAGTTCCAGCTCACGCCGCATTCGTCGCCGAGCACTAGTGTCGTTTAAAGTACATTTAGTGAATACCATTTTTAGGCTCGACGCTGCCGCAGCGCTGTCACAGCGCTGACAGCAAGGCGGTTTCCTTAGTGAATAACACTGCAGTGTCTGAGTATAGCAAAGGGGGCGCGGGACAGAATATTTTTGATGGAGGAGGTGTCATTATGACACGTATTTATTATGATGCTATCGTATAGAGGACGCTAAAATAAGCATGTTTTGTATGGACAACTTTTCTTTAAACTTGATAATTACGAAGATATTGACTCCTAAATAAAATTTGGTTTTGGTGAACAAGTTTTCTGGGTTGCAAAAAAAAAAAAAACCTCGAAGACTAAGGCTGGAGCAAAGCTCGGATCTGCCCCGGAAGGTTTTGTTCGCTCGCTTCGCTCGCTCGCTGCAGATTTAATCCACATACATTAGTAATTTTGACTAAATCTTGATAATTATCAAGTTTAAAGAAAAGTTGTCCATACAAAACATGCTTATTTTAGCGTCCTCTATACAATAGCATCATAAAAAATAATGTCATAATGACACCACCTCCAATTTTTATTTATCATTACAACCGTTACTGGGCTACAACAGTGCACAATATACGGACAGTCAATCCTGTCCGCAATCATGGCTAGGATGGTGTTGGGGCTGGCGCGCACGCGCCGCACCAGCGATGCCGCTCGCAGGCGCATCGCTGTTTTAAAACAGGTGACGTGCGCGTCAGCGAACATCTGTGACGCACTGCAAAAGCGCGGCAGCCCCATCAACACCCGGAACGCATTGTTATATTGAACTTGTAGGGCCTTGTACGACTTTTTTGTAAACTTGCTCCACAGAGTGCACGTATAAAAAGTAGTACAATACGCCCTGAACAGGGTAATTTTACTGTCACTAGAGCAGCGTGCAAATCTGCGGGCAATCATATTCGCTCTTATCGACAAGGCCCTACGTTCACGTTCAATATCAGTATTGTCCTTGAGGTCAGTGGTAAGTATATGCCCCAGGTATTTGAACTTATACACCCTCTCGAGACTCACCGAATTCAAACGAATGGGTGGTACCTCGGATGGTAAAATAGCACTAACCCCAAAGACCATATACTGACTTTTGCTGACATTATATCTTAGCCCGTGAGCTATCGCATAGTCTTCACAAACTTTAAGCAGTTTTCTCATTAGCTTAGACCCTTAATTTGGCCACCAAAATGTATGCCACAATGAACATAGTCTTCGACCCACTTTTTGTATTTGTACGATTCGCGGCGCGGCGCGGTCACATGAGTGCGGTGTTAAGAAAAGCGCTATGTCCTGCCCATCTTGGCACAATTAAACAATTGTGTTTGGAGGCAGTTTCGAGCTAACGTTCGACGTCCATGTTTGTTATATTTGGTTGCAGCTTGACTATATTAGTTCTAGTATATGGTGAGGTCGTCACGCGACTAACTTATTGACTATATAAAGGGTCTACGGAAAGAACAGTCAACTCAAATTTCAGAAGGAAAAACAGCCTAACTTCAAACAGAATAAGGTACAGTGCAGTACTTTGCCCTTAATTTTATTATGACTAAATATGTTCTTTCCGTGGACCCTTCATATTAATAATTTTAATAAATTAACGCCTGTCATTGTGTAACATATTGTGTATAACATATTATTATATTCATATATTTACTTCAGGTGGTTGATGGAGACGAGGACACGGAATTATATGGACCGCCGCAATACTCGCCATCCAGAATAGCCCCCGATGTAAGTACATTTCCACCATCCAAGGATCATTTTCATCACACTTGCTGTCTAAGCGCGCCATTGCATGCACGCGTAGCGGGAGTAATAGAAAAGTGAAATTCCCTAGGAAGTAATATAAATGTCAGTACGTCATTTGATAATATTATGTCTTAAAACTTGTTTTTTGGTTGGCAAGTGTGATGAAAAACATTGTATGCATCACTGTCGGTAAGCGGAATACTAACACGAGTCATAAAAGCGCTCCGCCTAATGGCGTCGGGCTTCTAACACTCTCGTTAGTAATTCCGTACTTACCTCCCTTGATGCACAATGTACTATTGATATTCACAAGTGCTTTACGGTGAAAGAAAACATCGTGAGGAAACCTGCATACACCTGCGAAGAAATTCAAGGGTGTATGTGAAGTCCCCAAGTACTGGGCCAGCGTTGGGACTACGCAAAATAGGCACGTTTGATGTCGAGTTGCGGAAAAAATAGCCAAAATACAACAACAACACATCCAAGAAACATAACAGTAAACCTACCCAAGATGGGATTCTGCAATCGTATACGATACGCGATAAGTAATAAATGTATGAGAATGACAGATTCCAACGAAAAGTCACATGAACATTTCCTAGGCCATCTATCCAGGACTTCGTTGAAGTGGGGGAGGCACTGCCCTGATATGATAGTATTGTATACTTAACACAGCATCTAGGCATGCATAAGTCCAGTATGAGGGGGGGGGGGGGGGCAGTATTTTCATAAGAACTTATTAACAAGGAGCGGAATCCTTCATAGCAAAAATCAAACTGTCAGAGGGATTGAACGAAGTGTTTCATCGACTATCGATAAACAAAATTATACTCAATGAAATATCGTTAAGATAATGTAATTAGACTTTTGGGTGTATACGAGTACTCAGTCAGTACAGTGACTGACAGTGAGTGACAGTGGCATAATTAATAATGTTTTTTTTTAAACACTGTCGACCAATAATATTTTGAACAACATGGTGTATAATAATTGCTCAATTAACTCTAAAACATATTTTAATAAAATGTGTATTCCATTTCTGATTAACTTTTCATACTTTGTTCCTTATTAAAATAATTTGAATGACAGTGGCATAGAGCAAAATAATGAAGTCCCTAATAATCTGCCGCGACTGTACAAAACGTATACCTAAAAGCTTGATTACGATAAATAAAAATAAACGAGGAATCGTTAAGTGTCAATTATTTATCGATAGTCGATAAAACACTTCGGTCAATCCCTCTGACAGTTTAGTTTTTGCTATGAAGAATTCCGCTCCTTGCTTATTAACATAATATTTATTCATGAAGTAATTTCTGTAAAAAATAATATTACAGGCTGACATAAGTCCACCAGATCGACCGGAGGAGCAGTCTAGCTCAGAGAACGGTGTCACGGAACGGGTGATCCCTGATGTGGAGAGTAGCTTCATCGAAGATCCGGTGAGAGAGAAGCCTAACGGACTGGTGGAAGCCAGCGCAGAGGTAAATTAAGTATCTAAGTTGAAAAACTGTATTAATTTGGAGTAATTTGATATAGGTGTTCCGGCCTATTTTCCGCTGCCGGGCACCACAGAAGACCAGCGCTGTGGCATATTATCTGTCATAGCATTATGCTGAGTGGTGTCTGATTGCAGCAACTGCAGCGGCACCTATATGTCTCTGTGTTATTGTGTTCTTTGTTGTATTATCATGTAATTGTTAGCTCGTAAGATGTATTTTTAATTAAGGTGCTGTTTGTAGTGTTTTTCATTAAATATATTCTATTATATTCTAATAATACTCCTGCACTGCGACCATAATTATCATGGATGTCTAACGCTAGCTCAAAAGTGCCTCCAAAAACAATTATTCAATTGTGCCAAGATGGGCAGGACATAGCGCTTTTCTTAAAACACCATGCATATTTCAGCTCAATATTTCAGAAATAATCACACCAAAAGTAAAAAAAAAGACTAGAATTTACAAAAATTGGTACAATTTTTTTTAATTTTTGTCATCTTAAATCAAAAAGGTTTTTACAACTACATGTCTACTAAATTATAAATATTGGATGTCATATACCAAAGAAAAAACGACCAAGATCACCAACGTTCGAGGTGGGGATCGAACCCACGTGCTCAGCTTTCGCGGCTGATGCCTGCACCCCTCGGCCACTCGGTCTTCACAATACGTTCAATACATGTCTACTGTTTTTTGTTTACAGACTAGAATACAAGCCCTGAAAGCCAGGATAAGGGATTTGGAAAGGAAACAGAACAGCGCTTCCGAAGTGAGTACCGCCCCTTATATTGTGCAGTTAGTATGTGGGGTCATTCTTTGAAAATATGTCTGCGGTCTTATTCATCTGTCCTATACAAAATGTATTTTTATACATTTTATAGACAGAGGAATAAAACGCAACCACAGACATATTTTCCAAGAATTAACTACAGGCAGACAGTACTAACATAGGCTGATGATGATGATGATCATAACTACAGACAAATTCACCAAGCTGGCATGAATAGAATGAATGAAATGAATGACATCTATCATTGTGTGTATGCGGCCCTGGTATACCAACCTGTATCTAGTATCTACTGTTATTTTAACATCCATACAGACACTTTCTGTCACTTACTCGTTCCATTAGTGCCAGCTCTGGTGAATTTACCTGTGTTATAATAGTATTTTATGCAACCCTTGTTTAAGAGAAGTCAAAAAAGGTGAGTGGCGTGGGTAACAATTTGAGGTGAAGCTGAAAATTGTTATTAAAGACGCCACGAGTATTTTTTGAGTCAGTTAAATAATGTTGCATACAATACTTTTTCTACGACCACACATTTATATTAAACTAAAATTGTAAATTTGAAAAATATTCCTATTCAAACACAATTTTATCAGTAATCAAGGTCAGACGGGAGACGTCTAAATTAAAAAAAAGCTATGGATTACTATTAATCAAGGCAGTATGGCTTAGGGACAAGTGTCAACAAGGACTGAACTTTAAAAAAACTAGTCAAGAACCATGTATTTCATTACGTCTTGTATACACGAGGTGTCTTAAAATCCAAAAACGCACTGCGTGTATGCCACAATGCGTTTATAGGGAATAGACAATATAGACTTGTCTTGACATCTGCAAAGTAGGGGTTCAAAGGTGTGTTCACAACCCTGTAAATGACAAGTAAAATTACGGGAGTAGAAAAATATCTTAATAGTTAGCAGTGCCCACACTGAGCGAGCAGGATAACTTTATCAAATAAACGGACTCATTTTTTAATTGACTGTCTGAAAAAAAAAATCCCAAAAAGTTTGCACAATTACTAGCGCTAATTTCTTGAGGTAACGATATCGTTTTCATACTTATTACATAATTATACAGTGTGTCCCAGGAAGCTGGTCACTTCTCCCTGAAACACTATGTGTTTATCATTATTGTTTATTTACAATTAAGGTCAGCCTTCGTAGTTTAGTTGCTGCCTACGAAGCTGGAGGTTCCGGGTTCGAATCCCGGCGAGGGCATTATTTGTGTATTTATTTATCACAAAAATTGGTTTCTTGGTCATAGCTGTCTTTTTAAGTATCTATACCTATATTAAATATGTCGTCGCTTGGTACCCACATCACAAGCCTTAATTGAGCTTACCGTGGGACTAGGTCGATTTGTGTGGGAAGTCCCAAGATATTTATTTATGTATCTGGTTGCAGGCGAAGTGTCTCATTTGCCTCGGAGCGTACATGTCTCCCGCTGTCTCCATACAATGCTGGCACGTTTACTGCGAGGTAAGTCATTCGTAATTATACTGTGTTTGGTTTGGTGTTTAACCCGGCGAGTGTGGTGAAAAAAAGTTAAACAAAAATAAACTCTAAATATATTGACATAATCCAAATACAGGGTATGAGATACCCTGCCACACTCCCGCCGGGTTAAGGTAAAAGTTTAAGGTTAAAAAGGTAAACAATCTTGCAGTTTCGTTTTGTTGCAAACTACGAGTAGAAAATAAGTATTAGCAAATATACATAATATAACAAGGAAATACAGTGATTTACATTGTTTTTGATTTATTAACTACCTAGTTTGGATTTTTATATACATTTTTCTATAAAAATATACTACAATAAATATACTGCAAGATTATATAATAAAAAGATACTGCAAGATTGTTTATTTTTTTTTAAACACCAAACCAAACAGAGTATAGTGATGGCTCGTTCTGGGTAATTTCTAAATATATTATGTCGGAAAAATCAATGTGTTTTTCGGGAATGTATGAAAATTTCGTGTTTTTCCGTTTTTTTTTCGGGTTTTTACAGAAATAGTCAATGTCACTATCACTCCTTTCCATCTATTTCAATTGACTTTTCCTCAATGACATCGCGTTCTCCTGGTACGAGTATAAGTGAAAAACCTAATTCACATTGGTTTAGAGTTGAAAATTAAAATGCAAAATTTCATCGATTGTTTCGAAAAAATCCGGAAAAAACTAATATTTTCAACGCTAGTAATTTCGTTACTATGGGGAAAGGTTCCACTTGGGAATATTCCCCATACTGTGTTGGGAAAGTTAGACGACGCATCGATGTATATTCTTAATTCAGTGGTCCAAACCCAAACGTTAGGTATCGTTAGTTAGATGTAGTAACGCAATAATGAACAAATGCACATGAATATTTTATGATCATTAAACTTCTATATGAGATATTCAAAATGTGTCATTGAAATTTTTACCTCGTCAGAAAATAAAGTTGATTTCAGTTTGTCCGATAATTTTACAAAACAAATGCAATTAATTGAGCTTACCATGGAACTAGGTCGATTTGTGTAAGATGTCCCAAGATATTTATTTATTTGTACAAAAACAATATTAATATATAATTTTATTTTTCAGGTGTGCTGGTTAGAATCATTGAAAGCTAAGAAGATATGCCCACAATGCAACGCGATTACGACTGCACAACACTTGAGAAGAATCTACATGTGAACAACAAATGTCTTGTTTTAACCACTTGTTATATTTTATATGCATCATCAGCCTATATCAGTCCACTGATGGACGTAGGCCTCCTATTAACTATGCGTATAAACGCAGGAGGTATATACCCATAATCGCCACGCTGAGCAAGCGGATTGGCGATAGCAGTAATGTGTCCACTATGATGACGCTGCCCATCATCAATCTTGTAGAATGGTCAGTGACACTTCAATCCCTTAGTCGACTCTTACGACACCCGCAGGATGAGTTGGGGTGGTGACAAATGTATTCTTACTGCCGTCACCACACGGCCAATTCTTTATGAGCAGTTCGCAAAAAGTTTTTACGTAACTAAGATCGGTAAATGGCCCTTAACCCTTTAACGGGCAAGACTCGAAAAAA
The DNA here is from genome assembly GCA_025490895.1 of Thaumatotibia leucotreta. NCBI lineage: Eukaryota > Metazoa > Arthropoda > Insecta > Lepidoptera > Tortricidae > Thaumatotibia > Thaumatotibia leucotreta. Next base: position 25,649 of record JALPQI010006584.1, on the reverse strand, counting down.
TCGTGGGTTCAAGCCTCAACGCCATTATATAGTACGAAAAATTCTGCACAAGAAAAAAATACAAAAAGATAGTGCTATAGGGTGGTCGTTTTTGAAACCGGTGCCCTGTAAAGGGTAGTTTCCTGCTTACCATATTTTTATGTGATTAGCAATACAGTCTATTATTTCGTATAGACAGTATTGCTAATCATATAAGGCACTGCCGCGAGCTACTAAGCTATGAACTATCGGCTATAAACACCAAAAGATACGCACTCTCGTGTAAATAAAAGAGACACGGCGATACTCGGCCGGCGGTGATAGCTGATAGCTGGGCGATCGCCGTCTCTTTTATTTACACGGGAGTGCGTATCTTTTGTTCGTGTTTATAGCCGTTAGTTCATAGCTTAGTAGCTCGCGGTGAGACCAGTGCCTAAGACATGCGTATCGTTCGCGACTAAGCGTTAGCGATTAGCATTTTAATTACGCAACCTGGTTTTGCTCGATACCTATCTAAATAAGATTACCCACGTAAGGCCCACCATACTATTTAACCGGATTCAAAAAAGGAGGAGGTTGTCAGTTCGATTGTATGTTTTTGTTATATGTTGGTTACCTCAGAACTTTCGACTATACTCTGTTTAGTTTGGTGTTTAAAAAAAGGTAAACAATCTTGCAGTATCTTTTTAATGAAAACTACGAGTAGAAAATAAGTTTTAGCAAATATACATAATATAACAAGGAAATACAGTGATTTACATTGTTTTTGATTCATTAAGTACCTAGTTTGGATTTTTATATGCATTTTTCAATAAAAAGATACTGTAAGATTTTTACCTTACCAAACCAAACAGTATAGATGAAGCGATTTAGTTTTTTTTTTAATCATATTTTTAACCTTGCTATGTAAGGAAGAGTGCTGAATTTATGCTTATTAAACAAAGGAAATGCTACTTTATTGAGTTGATGAAAGGTTGAAATTTCGTTGAAGTGTGTATTGTAATGCAAATTGGGCTTTACGAGGTTAAGAAAAAAGTTTCTGTAGTCAAAAGTCTGATTAATATTTATTATCGCTCAAATGTGAATTATGATGTAATTAAATTATGGTATTGCATGTCAATTTATAATAACCGTACTTTAAAAACAACCTGTTTAATAATAAACGATTCCTAACCGAGCGAGCTCAGAAGTATCGTTTGTTCGTTTCCGTCTTATCAATATTTCTATAAGACGGAGAGGGACAAACGATAATGAGAAGGGGGTAAAAGTTAACCACAGAATAGCTAAGACGTTAGAAGAAAAATAACGTTTAATACCAATCATTATTCTAAAAGAATGTTTCATTTATTTGTATTGAGAATATTTAAATGATTTAATGGTTTGTTTTTTCTAAATATGTAAGTCCTATTAAATATAATATTATGAAAGCCTTCTGTGAAGATAATATGTACAATACATACGATAAGTGCTAAAATAAGTTGTAAATAAATATATTTTTTCTTAGCAATGTGTTTAATTAAGCTGATCAAATTGAAATGTGTGTGAATGTTGATGACAATAATACAACCATGATAAGTAGTAATTAGTTACTGCAAACCAATTCAATGTACTCGTTGATACAGTATCGTAAACCAATAGCCAGTGTTTATTTAGAATATTACTTGTATACGGAATATTCACAGCAATAATAATACCTCAACATTTCAACTATGTTTTTATTTTGTCATCAGTAAAGTACACATTTGATAAGATAAAGTTAATCGTTAGTTTCTGCGCTAACTAGAGTTTCTACCGCATCCCCTCCGTCAGGCTGAAAACAGAATAGAATAGGAGTTTAAATACTGCTTGGGAATCTTAAGAAATTGGAGGATCTCGTGTACAATAATTATGTAAATGACAAAATGATCAACAAATAATAACGTTGGTGACCATGATCAAATTAAAAAGAGCGGGAAAATAAAACTCCCGCCATTTCTTAATTTTCTTATAATTTGTCTATGGTATGGCATGACGTTTTTGTTAACCCGCCAGGATACTTAGACTACGTTTTCATTAATCACTATAGATAATGCTATTGCGGCATAATTTTACATGTTCGTTTTTCCAGTGCTAAAAAAAGCACTGATACTTTTTTTATTCAAGTCTTTCTTACAATGGGTTGGTGTCAAAACGACGTAATAGGGCGTATAGCGGCGCTAGGAAAATCATATTAAAAAAAACTGTTGGGAAGGTAGTCACGTAGTGCAATTATGAAATGTGTTTCAAAAATAGTAAAACAGTACCTGCATGTCAGCAACAGTCAAAGGTGGGTCATCTTCTCTGAGAACTGTTTCTCCGTCCAGTTTTTTCAAGTTCGGCAGCCTTCTGGCGGCCTCTGCTCGCCACGCTTCAAGTTCGCAAGCGTCGTACAAAGGATTGCCGACAAAAAGCAAGTCTTCTAGGTGAGGAAGTTCCTAATGAAAATTAAAAAATATGACGATTAAACACAGACGTATAGTTACGGACGGAAATAATAATTATATACTTATAAGATTATTTGACGTTGTGTTGCTTTATTGTCGAACGTCTGTTCGAATCGACTGAAAGTCGATTCTCAATGCAATATGAATATTTATCTACTATTGTGAGAGAGACTAGGTTCTAAGCATCGACATGCAGGTAGGGTAGGAAGGTGAGTGTTTTATATTGTAGAATGTTTTACCTGTAATTTATTAAATTCACTCCATTCTTTTACCAAATTATTACTCATGTACAGAACTTTTAAGTTTCTCAAGACATTGATGCCTTTTAATTTTTCAATTAGGTTGTAAGATACCCAAAGTTCTTCAAGTGTATCACCTACGCACTCCTGAAAAATGAAGTTAATAAATATCTATCTTCCACAAATCCACCTAGTCTCTCGGTAAACCCGTGGGCACCATGCGACGATTTATGTAAACTATAATATATATATATATATATATATATATATATATATATATATATTAATAGGTACTTCTACTTGAATTCCACACCCGAACCTCCAGCGTCGCATATGGTTCCAGGGTTACTATTACTACCGACTGAACTACGGAGGTCATCAGATTAGTTATTCGCAAACTTCCTGACTTTTGTATTGTCTTACCATGCCAGCAAATGATTTTATGTAGTTGCGCCCTAAGGAAAGGATACGAAGTTTTTTCAAACTATTTAACCCAGAAACTTTCTCAATCATGTTCGTTGAGAGACTCAACTTCCTGAAAAATAAATATATTTTTTTAATGGTCTTATTATAATTATGAAATTTTACCATTTATATTAGCAAAAAACTATCTTAGGTACCTTTGGGCTTGTCCATTAATCGCGTCATACGATTTTAGTCTATTTTGGTCCCCTGCCTTCCCCATGGTGATATTTATAATAATAATATATTCTGATCTCCCCTCCCCTTATAAAGTATGACGTGATTAATGGACAAGCCCTTTGAAAAACTATGGGGCAAGATGCCAGATAGAGGGATGAAGGAATATTTCACGTCATCGGAATTTAAAATGTAAGTGTTCCAATTATAAGTTAAAAGAAATAATGATGATTTTTTTTTCTAATAACGTGATACTTGTTTAGGTTATTTTTGCGAATCGATAATTACAAGTTAAAACAAATTGAAATAATAAAGACTGATGATCACCTAAGGCTACCTACAAAAATAAAATGAATACCGCGTTGTCCGCGTTTTCGAGCTACAAACATTCACCATCCCGTTTTGCCCCACTCTCCCCTACTGATTTAGCAGTCTAGTTTAAAGCAAGCTCGTGAATCATTGAAGAAAAAATCAAACTTACTCGCAATTAGTAAGGCATGATAGAGAATTATCCATTTTTTCTATGGGTGGCCATTGGAAAATCAAACTAACTTCAGTTGCGGTAGCAGCTTGTTGGCCTGTCTTATCTTCCCATCGTTTAATAGCCTCTTTTATAGTAGTCGCTTTAGCAGCCATTGTTAATTAAGTAATAAAAATATACAGGGTAAAAATATTTCATCCTCGTTAGAGTCCTTAGTTACGACGTTATTGATAAAACGAAGTAAGTCAGTCTATTTCTACTGTTCTTTTCTTTGTTTCGTTTTATGTATTTATGTCCATTTTCTATTATATATGTTTCAACTAGCCTCAATGAATAATTGTAGAAGAGTTAAATCGAATATAATTTTATCTAATACCAAAAAAAATTTTTTTTGTAAATTTAGGCATCGGATGCATAACCTTAAAGTAGGATAAAAATAGTCCAAGCTGACAGTGGAAACCCCGGCTAACTGACATAACTGCGTCACCCAGCCACGAAATGGCGTCTCTTTTCGTTTATTGAGCCACGCCATTTCTGTGAATGATAACATTTTCTTGGATATTTCGTGTAAATATCGTGTATTTATAGTAATAAAGTGTTTGCGGCTAAACGTCAGTGGTATTTTGACATTTTTGTGACTCGCCATTAAGTTTTTTTTTTAATTTTTACTTTTTCTCTTTTCGATTTCTTTTTTTTAATTAAAAAAAAACAAACGCCAATCTATTCCAAGAGGCTTTGGATTTCAACTTTTACGAGGTAAATTCAATGTTTTCTTTCGTATTACGATTACAAATCGTCCTTTTCTATAAAGCTATCTAAAGAAGTGATACTTGTTTAGGTTATTTGCGCGAATCGATAGTATTTTTACCTTTTTGTCTTTGCCTCCACGCCCAAACGTTTTTAAATAAAAAATAATATTTGTCAATAGCCTATTCCCGCTGGTTTTTCGAATATATTTATTTTGATTGCTAATTTCGTATTTACAATGATTGTCTCATGTAAGTTCCGCAAGTTATTATTCCTTTGACAGCAGATTAACAGTCTAATTTGTCTATTTACGGTCATAAATCCTTAGGCTTGTAGAATTATGTTCATACATGTTTTCAGATCCCTTTGCGAGCAACATGTCCAACTTAGCTAACCAGCAGAAACATATTCGGCTGGTTAATGTGGTGCCAGCTCCCAAACTCGCCAAGATAAAGGTATGACACATTCTCTTAAGTTCTACATGGTATAGAGACAGGATTTAGTTTCGTATATTTTATACTTGTTATTGAAATTTGTAGAAAGAAGTTGTGGAGGATGAGGAAGACACAGTCTGCTGCCGGTTGTGTGGCAAGTCCTTTGCCAATGAGAAGGCGTTGGGAAACCATGCGCGCATGGAGCATATTGACGCATATGCTAGCGGAGACCCGTCTGTGTGGACACAAGAACTGTTTGCAGTGAGTATTCTAGCTTTAAGAACTGTTAAATCTGCGATTCAGTAGTATAACAGATGCTTGTGAGTTCATGTTACCTCCACAGTTAATTGGCTGTAAAGGCAATGTTATACTGATAAGAACATCAAAATAAGTGATTGTGTGTCTATGGTATCTATACAGAAGTTACCTTAGTCCTACAAACACACATGAAATCAATATGCAAATCAAAGGCCATAGTCGGATTTTCATAGTAAGTCAGCCTTTAAATCAACCAGACTCTAGTATTTTTTTGTGAGTACCTCTTATGGTGAAGAATATTTCTGCTGAGTATCAACATCCTATCGGTGACAGTTTTTACCTTATGATTTTTTTTAGTTTTTTCTTTAATGTGTTGTATCTCAGGATGTATAAAAGCGAATTGCTTCAAATTTTGAAATAATGTTCTTTATTTAGATATGCATCGAATTTAAAAAAATGAATATCGATTGTCATATAAAAAAAAGAAAAAAAAAGACCAAAAAATTTTTCATATTTTTTTTTGTGTACCTATGAAGTAGTGACACCTCTATTTTCTTTTTCTAATTATAGACCATACATTGGCCTACTAGTTGCCTAAGTATCAAAATTTTCCAAGCGGTACTTCTTACCAAAAATCGGCAATATGTGTGGTCAAGTTCTGCATTCAATCGGTGTTTTTCAATGTAGTATACAAACTCTTCATTTATATTTGAGTTTTCTTATCAGGTTATCTTATTTAAGAGTAAATGCTAATGACAACTTAATGTCATCATGATGCAAGCTGTTTATTTCATTATTAATCGGCCGTTTATTATTTTAAGTCTTTTTTTTTCTTTTTTTTATACGACAATCGATATTCATTTTTTTAAATTCGATGCATATCTAAATAAAGAACATTATTTCAAAATTTGAAGCAATTCGCTTTTATACATCCTGAGATACAACATATTAAAGAAAAAACTAAAAAAAATCATAAGTCAAAAACTGTCACCGATAGGATGTTGATACTCAGCAGAAATATTCTTCACCATAAGAGGTACTCACAAAAAAATACTAGAGTCTGGTTGATTTAAAGGCTGACTTACTATGAAAATCCGACTATGGCCTTTGTAGCATGCTGCAAGTCAGGAGGTTGTGGTGGGTATATTAATATTTAAGAACAATGTATAAGTAAATAACTTAAGTATTCAATCTCTTATTTCGACTCTTACAACACCCAAGAGATGAGTTGGATTTTCTTCCTGCTGTCACTATGCCACCAGAATTTATGTGGCAGCTATTCCTTGATTTTATATATTGCTGACTAGTAGACTTGCTTTTTTCTTCTAGGTAGGTAGGCAATAGGGGCACTTACCCCCTCCTTGACGCTAGACTTAGGTATGCCTAGGTGCTGTTTTAAATATAAAATATTGTCATATCATAGGGCAGTGCCCCCGGCAACAAAGTCCTGGATCCGCGCCTGGGTTGTGGTCTCGTGTCTGAAGGATGGGACTCCTATGGAGTATTCCTGTCACTGCTCTCCAACATAGATTTGCTTTAGTTTTAGTACAGTTTGAAATCAAAACAATCAAAGCTAGACATTTTTATTTGAAAACTTGAAAATGAACAATGTTTTAATTACTTGGAAAAGCTTTACAATATTCAAAAACAGTAATTTAAACTAGCAAATCGTCCTATTACTGCAAATACCAGCTATCTGCACAAATCAGGTTTTAGCAGAATCAATTTAATTATCATGATAGTTAAATTCATTATCGAATAACGTAATACATGCACATAGCTGGTATTTGCAGTAATAGGAAGAAATACTCTTTCTAATAGGCCATCATGAGGTTAAAGTAGTAATGGAACCGTGTTATTATTTTCAGGGCAAGAAAGCGAGGATGGCAGCAGAGAATCAGATGATCCAGCAGCGCACGGAGCAGATGCTGTCTGTGATGGAACCCACCAGCCTTACAAGCCTCGCCTCTTCTGATGTCAGCTACATTATTATAAAGGGTTAGTAAACCATCATTATGTCGGAAGAATCAGACAAATGTGATGATTTCGTAATATAAAATAACAAACTTCTGTTTTGATGTAGGAAAACATTGTGTAGACGAGTCTTAATATATTTACTGTCTATGAATATTAATTTACTATTGTGTAAAGTAGTCTTTATAATTAAAAAAAATATAAATAGCGATTGATTGACGTACTGGTTGAAAACAAAAGAAGAAAGATGAAGATTATATCTGTATTAATTTAACAAGGATATTAAATAAAAGTGTATAATACTGTATAACTGGATTTGAATTTATCAAACAAACAACCTTCATTTTGAAAATGTAATCCTGTTCCGTATAGTAAACACTTCCTTATCTTATGATGTTAATATATTTTATTTTATAAGATATGTTTTTAATAACACTAACACAAAGTATCTATTTAGGACACTCCTGTTTCTTACTTGTTCACACCACGATTGTGACCAATGATTTAGAATTTTCGATATTGAATTTTGATCTATTGGCCGTGTGGTGACGGCGGGAAGAATACATTTGTCACCACCCCAAGTCCTCCTGCGGGAGTCGTGAGAGTCGACTAAGTGATTGAAGAGCGAACCTTACACGAGCGCCTTAAATATGAATTTTGTGCATAATTTGTCCAACTAGTAGAAATATGAAAAGTAGGTTAAGAATTGTATTTTATTGTAACAGCGGAAGACCAGGAGCTTGGTGAAGTAGCGTCGGTGCCCAAACGGAGGAAGGTCGAGAAGGTCAAGGAAAAAGAGGTGGTGCAGAGGAAGGAGAAAGAAGCCCAGCCCATCACGTGAGTATAGTTTGTAATAATATCCAAACATACAGCCCTTACAGGTGTGTAAAATAATATGCAGCAGTTACCGGAAAAAGAATAAAAACCGGCCAAAAGCATGTCGTGCAATGCTCCATGTAGGGTTCCGTAGATATGCAAATACGGCTGGGTCGATTATGTTCTAAATAGGTATTCTGTAAGGCCACTATTTATGATTTTATTCATATTTTTTGGACCCACTGATCAAAAGTTAGAGGAGGGGACTAGGGTTACAAAAAAATGTTTTTTTTCTGGCTTGAGAAAAAACTAAAATGTCCTTTCTAAAATGTGTTTTTTTCAAAAGTTAGAAATTTAGAATGAAATTTAAAAAATAGTTATTTGTTATACAAGGGTGCAAAGTTGTATTTTACCCGCGAGTATGAAATTGAAACACGAGCAAGCGAAAGGATTCTATAGTTGAACCACGAGCGAAGCGAGTGGTTCTAAAATAGAATCCTGAGCAGCGAGTGTTTTAACATACGAGAAGTAAAATACATTTGCACCCGTGTGTAACACAAAACTTTTCCCCTCACTATAGCGAGGAAACTCAAAAAAGGTAATTATTTGTTCACATTACAATCATCATCGGGTTAGTGATAATAATTTTCCAAATGCATCATGTATTTAATGCAAGATTTTGTCGCAGTAAACTTAGCACGAAAAAGTAAACGCAGCACAATTTTAACACATTCCTGTAGTTGCACACCAACGCCAATGCATTATTAAATCATTCTCATTCATTATTTTTACAAAATTATAACAGAACACCCTGAAAGTTGTTTAGTTTACTATTTTTATGCGTGTTCGAGTCGGTAAATAAAGATTATAACCTATAATATTCTTTGACAATGTTGACGTTGACATTTTCTGCGTTTTGTGATTGCATCTAGTCATCTTATCATCATTCACTAAAACAATTGTTACTTATGGAATTTTAGGATTTATATGTTAAAATCATCATATTATATAAAGGTTTGTATTTTACACTAAATTCTCAAACAAATTATTTAATTATCATTAATATGGAACAATTTCCATGAGCATTTTACGTTTTGTTATTCCAAAACCAAGGTCATTACTTTGCCACACAAGTGAATAATATGCGTTTTTACACGGTCGTATTAAAGGATAAACGAGCACTTTACGAGCTAGTGAGGGGAAAAATGTTTTGTTTACTTTATGTAAACTATTAAACGAATATTATTTAACAACTTTGCTTTTAGGTTTATAAAACTAACATTAACGAAATCCGTATTAGGTAGTTAACGTACCACGTACATACTTACCTACCAAGACCAAATAGTTTTTTTTTGCATTTAATGCTGAATATTGTAGTTACGATAAATCACGAGAAACATGGCGTATGTTTTTTTTTCAAAATTTTGAAAAAAAAAACATTTGTTTATTTTCTATTTACACCCCTAAGGGGGATTTTTTTTTTCAGAATTCAAATTTGAATAAATCTTTGTCAAGATCATGCATTTAAGGGTTAAGGCGTCCATACGCATAGTTAATAAGAGGGGACTGAGGCTAATAGGCTACGACCATATATTATAACATGGATGTCTAACGTCAGCTCAAAAATCCCCCCAAAAACAATTGTTCAATTGTGCTAACATGGGCAGAGGCCCATTTCTCAAAAGCTTGTAACTTGTAATACAAGTGGAAGTCTCTTTTTGACACTATTAGTTAGATAAGGACTTCCGCTTGTATTACAAGTTACAAGCTTTCGAGAAATTGGCCCCAGGACGTAGCGCTTTTCTTAACATCGCGTATATTTCGGCACAACATCTTTGACAAATGTTTATAGAATATAGCCAATCAAAACTTTAATGGACCAATTATTTTTAAATGGCGGTTTAAGTTGAATTTCATTGCCGTGATGCATTGAAGAGGGGGTGACATTTGTCAACTAAAATTCAGGACCGTTTTTGAAAGGCACTTTTGTGTGGCATGCGGCGTTCACGCTTTATTTGTTCGTAGGTGATAGGTTGTTGATGTGATGTGTGTGTGTGATGATGATATAATGTTTTCAGCGGCCCATTCGAGTGTCTGCAACCATCATCGACAATCGCAGGTGGCACCTGCCATCAAATCTTCTTCTCGTGCTGCGAGTACTCAGCCCACCACCGCGACGAGCACACACGACGCCGCAAGGTCGGTCCCACGTCTGTCCACCGCTGGACCTGTCACTAGGGGGTCCACCATCGCAGGCACCTGCCACCAGATCTTCTCGTGCTGCGAGTACTCAGCCCACCACCGCGACGAGCACACACGACGCCGCAAGGTCGGTCCCACGTCTGTCCACCGCTGGACCTGTCACTAGGGGGTCCACCATCGCAGGCACCTGCCACCAGATCTTCTTCTCGTGCTGCGAGTACTCAGCCCACCATCCGAGTGTGATCTTATTAAACGAGCCGTAGGCGAGTTACATGATAAGATCACACGAGTGTTTAATGCCTAATTATGTACAGTCACATACATAACTTCTAAGTTTAGAATGATAATTTACCTTTATTTAGATTGAGATCCACTAAGTAAAATACCTTTTCATCACACTTGCTGTCTAAGCGCGCCATTGCTTGCGTGCGTAGCGGGAGTAATAGAAAAGTGAAATTCCCTAGGAAGAATTGAAATGTCACTTAATAATGTACGCCATTTAATAATATTATGTCTCAAAACTTATGTTTTGATTGGCAAGTGTGATGAAAAACATTGTATGCATCACGGTCGGTAAGCGGAATACTAACTCGAGTCATAAAAGCCCTCCGCCTAACGGCGTCGGGCTTCTAACACTCTCGTTAGTAATTCCGTACTTACCTCCCTTGATGCACAATGTACTATTAAATGTAACAATTCAAATCAGTTGAAATTACTCAACGTTAACATTAATGTACTGTACCGATATACAAATAAACAATTGACGGGTGGCGGGGGGCGGCGGGCGGCGACGGGTGGTGGCGGGCGGAAGCGGGTGGAAACGGGTGGCGGTGGGCAGAGTAGGGCGGCGATGGGTGACGGCACGTCAGGCTTGCCCAACTCCATTTTCGGGCGGTGCTTACACATTTTGTTTAACGAAATTAAACTGTATCGTCATAGCAATAAAGTGAAATTACATTATCGCCCGGCGGGTGATAATGTAATTTTATACAATATTATTACCCGTTTTTTGCCAAGGAATATTTAAGGCTGGGTCACACCAGATGCGTGTGCAGCACATGCTCGTGCGCGTTCAATTTTCGTGGAAGTATCTATAACGGACGGTGACCGTGCGGTGACGGCAATAAGAATACATTTGTCACCACCCCAATTCCTCCTGTGGGTGTCGTAAGAGTCGGCTAAGGGATTCAAGTGTCACTGACCATTATTTTATATGAGACTGATGATGGGCAGCAGCGTCATCATAGTGGACACATTACTGCGATCGCCAATCCGCTTGCCCAGCGTGGTGATTATGGGCATTTGCCTCCTAATGCGTCTATACGCATAGTTAATAGGAGAGGCCTATGTACAACAGTGGACTATCATTGGCTGATGATGATGGGCACATTGTATAATGATATGTTTGTCAGCCTCCGTAGCCTAGTTGGTAGTGACCCTGCCTACGAAGCCGGAGGTTCCGGGTTCGAATCCCGACGAGGGCATTATTTGTGTATTTATTTATCACAAATATTTGTTCCTTGGTCATGGCTGTCTATGTATTTAAGTATCTATATGTATCTATCTATTATATATATCGTCGCCTGGTACCCACATCGCAAGCCTTAATTGAGCTTACCGTGGGACTAGGTCGATTTGTGTAAAGATGTCCAAAAAATATTTATTTATTTATTTTATATTTATTTATTATTTTAATTGCATTTTTCCCAAGTTGTACTTTAAGTATTAATTATCGATATATTGCCATGCCAACATTACATACTTATCGCAATGTCAGATGTCTTGAAGGTTATCCGACCGTAACAGCGTTTATTGACGAAAATCTTTACAGAAATGATATTTTTCAGTGCTATTTTGAGTGATTATAATACTTTGCGAGTTTTTTAAAGTATGCAACAACATTTGACGTGATGATTATTGTATAATTGCAGCGAAAAGAGTGATAATGTTTTTAAAAAGTGTTTGTTTACATGATAAGACACGTAAGGATGAATGCACTTTATAATGATATGTTGTTGCAGGGCGTGCGCTGCCAGGTGTGCGAGGCGCCGCTGACGCCGGCGCACACCGCGCCGCACGTGTGCCAGGTGAGATCACAGGGAAATCTCATCCCCGCTGGGACGAGATCGTGGCGAGACTAGCGTTGAAAATGTCGGAAAAATTTAATGTTTTCTTCGGGAATGTAGGAAAAATTAGTTTTTTAGTCAGATGGTGCCTTTTTTAGGCTCTAGTGCGAGAAGTGGGTCATCTTACGTCAGGTTCACAATTTCGGAGGGCCATCTGTACTAAAAAACGTTATATTATACATATTAAAATACAATAACTTACTAAATAATACCTAAAAAAAACGAAATTCATAACTCGTATCGATTTGATACATCGCCACTCGTTTCGAATTTCATGTTTTTCGCACTTGTGTCGTAATGTACTATTTTAGTACAGATGGTGCCTTATTTAGGCTCTAGTACGAGAAGTGTGTCATTTTACGTCAGGTTTGAAACTTCGGAGGGCCATCTGCACTAAAAACGTCGTACGAGACACGTGAAAAAACGAAATTCGTAACTCGTGTCGATTTAAAACGCTCCCTTCGGTCGTGTTTTAAAACATCACCACTCGTTTTGAATTTCATGTTTTTTGCACTTATATCGTAATTTATTTATTTATTTATTTAAACCTTTGGGAAACAAACAGCCAAAATAAAACATGTAGATAAAACAGATTACACATACACAAGCCACACAGTTTCCACGAATGAGTAGTAACAGTTATGTTGCTCAGGAAACTAACAATAATATAAATTTTGAATTACATGCAAACTTAATTAACTAAGAAGTATATAATACAAAAGTGATCCTTATTTTTTAGCTTTACTTTTTATTGCAGAAACAAATTGTAAAAATGTACTATTTTTCAGTTTTTTCGGGTTTTTACAGAAATAATCCATGTCACTGTCACTGCTTCCCATCTATTTCAATTGACTTATCCTCGATGATATCGCGTTCTCCTGGTATAAGTGAAAATTAGACCTAATTGGCATTGGTTTAGAGTTTAAAGTGAAAAAATTCATTGATTTTTTCGAAACGAGAATTTAGCCCAGGACAAACAGTCCAGTTTAGAATAACATACGAAAAAATCTGCTGGTCTAAACTGGACTGTGTGTTCTGGGCTAACAGACCAGTTTACTCTACATTCCTATATACCCCGTCATTCCTATTTACCCCTTTTTACGATACAATGTGCGAAGACCTTATGTTATGTTACGGAGGGACGCTCGACCGGGCTCTAGCGCTGTCGAGCATCCAATATGCCCATTCACCCCATTTCCCTTAGCTGGAGCTGCAGGTTAATGTTCCGGTAGCGTTCCCCCAATACTTCCCTCTGGCCTTTCAATTTTCTTGCAGAACCGCAATACGTCTAATGTCGACCTCCCTGAGTTCCTTCTTCTCCAGCCTATCCCTGCCAAACACGTCATATCTCGCTGCTGCATACATAACGCATTCGGGTCAAACTTAAAATCATGTTACGAGTCTTTCCGGTGGACATTTTAAAAGTTAAGGGCTATGAGAGTTAATTTTCTTATTAAACCCTGATTGTCATTTAAAGGCACTCCTTTCCTATTGAATTGTATGATAAAAATTACGACTACACTCCTACCAGTTGCTTACTACTGGCCACAGGAAAGAGGGGCTCTACAGTTCAGCTGAACAAGCACTGTTTTTTCCTGTGGTCGATAGTTAACAGCCTGTGGACAGATAGTAATGATTTTTATCATATAAAGCAATGTAAAAGGACGACTTCTTAATGAAGGTTAGGCTTTCATAAGAAAATCAAGCTTTACAGGCCTTAACTTTTAGATTGTCCACCGGAAAGACTCCGAACATGGGTTTGCGTTTGACCCATTCACTGCGACCATATATAACATGGACGTCTAACGCCAGCTCCAAAATGCCCCCGAAAGCAATTGTTCAATTGTGCCAAGATGGGCAGGACATAGCACTTTTCTTAAAACCGCGCATATTTGGGCGCAACATCTTTGACAAACGTTTATAGAATATAGCCAATCAAAACTTTGATGGACCAATCACAACTATTTTTAAATGGCGTTAATTTCTCGTTTAATTTCTTATAGGTTGATATTTAAATTCATTACCATGATGCAATGAACAGGGGGTGACGCTTGTCAACTAAAATTCAGGACCGTTTTTGAAAGGCAATTCAATATGGCGTGCGGCTTCCATGTTTTATTTGTTCGTAGCCCATTCAGCAAGGACATGCTGGCTAGTTTCGTCTCTTCCGCAATGTGAGAGATGCGAAGACTAATCTATCGTCATTTCCAGGTGTGCGGGCAAGGCTTCGAAACGATAGACGAGCTAACAGCCCATACCAACTCTCTACACGTAAAACTGAAGCCGTACTCATGCAGCGTGTGCCACAAGCGCTTCACGCAGCAAGGCGGCGTGCAACAACATATGCGCATGCACACCGGAGACCGCCCCTTCGTGTGCACCTTCTGTCCCAAGGCCTTCACGCAGAAGTCAGGTACTGTACTGCTATGCTATTCTCTTATTGACACATTCGACGCTGCGTTCGTCAACGAGCTCGATGTCGAGACAGCCTTGTCTAAAATCCTAGCTGTTTGATTTGACATTAGGAATCGAGGCTGTGAGCGAGGTTGTGGGCGAGTTCGTCGCTGTTTTTCGTTAGAGAATACGAAGTTCATACATTAAACGTCAAACTTTCGACGCAATGTAGTTCCAGCTCACGCCGCATTCGTCGCCGAGCGCTAGTGTCGTTTAAAGTGCATTAGTGAATACCATTTTTAGGCTCGACGCTGCCGCAGCGCTGACACAGCGCTGTTAGCAAGGCTGTTTCCTTAGTGAATAAAACTGCTGTACTGTACTCGTGCAGCGTGTGCCACAAGCGCTTCACGCAGCAAGGCGGCACCTTCTGTCCCAAGGCCTTCACGCAGAAGTCAGGTACTGTACACCGACTGTACACGTGAAGCTGAAGCCGTACTGTACTGTACTCGTGCAGCGTGTGCCACAAGCGCTTCCCGCAGAAGTCAGGTAGTGTACTGGCAAGTTATTGTCGCTTTTGTAGAGCTACGGAAGGAGCGAATTACTTTAGACGCATGTAATTACTAATTTTAGATGTAATTATACAATTATAACAGTAATTTTGAGCATTATTGCGATAAAAATGACAATTATTGTGATAAAAACGATAATTATTGCTTTAAAAATGATCATTCTTGCTTTAAAAATGATATTTGAAGTCAGTAATTGCGATAAAAGTGATATATATAATCAAATTTCGAAAGTTATTTATGTAGGCAGAGGTATGGGAAAAAAGTCTTAATTATCTGGCCACGACTGTATGTATTATGATAAGCGCTATAAGTGCCCTGTACACCGCAGTATAAATTGCAGAATCATATTTGCAGGCAATTTGTACCGTAAAACGGGGTAAATAGCAATGGCGGGGTAAATAGAAACGTAGAGTAAACTGGTCTGTTAGCCTAGGACAAACAGTCCAGTTTAGAACAACAGATTTTTTCATATGTGTTATTCTAAACTGGACTGTTTGTCCTGTGCTAACAGACTAGTTTACTCTACGTTCCTATTTACCCCGCCATTCCTATTTACCCGTTTACGGTACACATTTATGTATATGGCTGTATTTCACTTCCTCATTCATAAACGTCTGCTAACTTAGCACGCTGCTAAGTATTGTTTGTCTCTTTCGGTCTTATCACTATGTCCATAAGAGCGAAACGGACAAACAATACTTAGCGGCTTTTTAAGTTAGGAGAAGTTTATGAATAAAGGAGTTAATAGTAGATTGTGTCACAAGGGATCAAAATGGTCTATTTCCGGCGTGGGCGTATATTGAATCCTGAATGGAGCGACGGATTCCACAATTGAATCCCGACCGTAGGGAGGGATTCTAAAGTGGAATCCTGAGCGTAATGATGGATTCAAGCGTTAACGTCCAAGACGAAATAATTTTGATACCGTGTGACACATACTGCTTTTCACACCACCTATGAGAAAAATAAAACATATATCATTTATTTAATATTTATGCAAATAATCGATTCTGAAGAAATTTTTATCAATTATGAACGTACTGTTTATTATCATATTTCATTGTAATTTTTTAGGCTGGCAATAGAAAGTCCTTGAACAGAAAAGTGCCACTTTGATCCCTCCCAGCAGGGAAGAAAAGGCCCGTATTCGAATAGGTGGTGTAAAAAAGTTTATTTATTTGTTTCAGGTCTAGACCAGCATCTAAGAATCCACACCAAAGTGAAACCATACCGCTGCGTCATATGCGACAAGAAGTTCTGCCAATCCGTCCACTTAAAACAACACATGCGGACTCACACACACGTGGCGCCCTTCCAATGCGCCATCTGTCAGAAACGCTTCAAGCAATCCAGCCATCTCAACTACCACTTACGAGCACATAACGCGAATACAGACAAAGAATATTACGTTGGTGATAAAGAGGTAGTCGAGGTGGAAATAGCTCAGGATGTGACAATGTATGCCGAGAGCAATGAAGAGTATATTGTTGGGGACACTTGGGAGCCGGAACAGGAGCAAGAACAAGAGCAGGAGCAAGAACAAGAGCAAGAGCAAGAACAGGAGCAAGAGGAGCAGGAACAGGAGACTTAGGTTTGTTTTGTGTTGATTGTGAACTTACTATGCCAAAAATCTTGAGGATTTTTTTGTGACTATGAATTGATTTTGATACTTGAGCAAATGTGAGTTTTTTGTAATAAAAATTCTACTACACTACTTCACTTACATAAGGACTGAATTTGGCTTATTTATACAAATTACTTATTGTGTCTAACCGTCCTTAGGTAAGCTTTGAGTAGCGTTGAAAATGGCGGATAAAATCAAATGTTTTTTTCGAGAATGTATAAAAAGGGTCTAGCAGGATAAGCTAACAAGAGTGGCCCCCTCAAGGGATTTGGTTGTAATTTGAGGTGCAGTAGTGGGAAGCCCTAAGAACACTGGATGCGTAATATCAGCCTCCGATCTTCTTTTGTTTCAGACTTATTCACGAAAATGTCATAAATCATGGTAATCTTTAAACTGTGATATTAACTAAACCAAGTAAGCGTGAGTGACCAAATAAATTCAGAATTAAAGAGCGTGAAATGGGGTTCATAATGCATATTTTTAAAGACATTCATATCTTCAAACTTGGATGAAAAAAAAATGTTTTTTTTTTTCGGTTATATTTTTTGCCACTTCTCGCAGAGGCACAACTACCAAAAAAATTACTTAATAAGCCACAACTGACAACTACGTATACATTTAAAAAGATTTCGAAAAATCATGGTGCGTCATGTCGTAATTACGAACGCATGTTTTCGCACCATCTGTACAAGAACACGACAATCATTGATAAATCACTTCCCTTTCGGATGAAAATATTGCCCTTAAAAAGAAATGTGAATATTGTGGAATTGAATACAGTCATACTTGGGACCACGAAGAGTATGATTCTGTAAATATAGAAGAATTGTATTGTTCTGATTGCTCTACTGAATTATTTGTTGAAATGGAATGGTAATAAAAATGATTTATCAATGATTGTCGTGTTCTTATACAGATGGTGCGAAAACATACGTTCGTATTTTTTTTTTTGACATGACGCACCATGATTTTTCGAAATCTTTTTAAATGTATACGTAGTTGTCAGTTGTGGCTTATTAAGTCATTTTTTTGGTAGTTGTGCCTATGCGAGAAGTGGCAAAAAATATAACCGTAAAAAAAACTTTTTTTTTTTTCATCCAAGCTTAAAGATATGAATGTCTTTAAAAATATGCATTATGAACCCCATTTCACGCTCTTTAATTCTGAATTTATTTGGTTACTCTCGCTTACTTGGTTTAGTTAACATCACAGTTTAAAGATTACCATGATTTATGACATTTTCGTGAATAAGTCTGAAACAAAAGAAGATCGGAGGCTGATATTACGCATCCAGTGTTCTTAGGGCTTCCCACTACTGCACCTCAAATTATAACCAAATCCCTTGAGGGGGCAACTCTTGTTAGCTTATCCTGCTAGACCCTTTCGTTTCGTTTTTTTTCGGGTTTTTACCGAAATAATCATTGTCACTGTCACTCCTTTCCATCTATTTCAATTGACTTTTCCTCGATGACATCACGTTCTCCTGGTATAAGTCAAAATTAGACCCAATCCACAATGGTTTAGAGTTGAAAATTAAACTGGAATCTTTCATTGATTATTTCCGAAAAATCTGAAAGGAAAAACTGTTAGAATTTGGATAGAATCAGGATTTACTCTGGAAATTTTCAACTCTAGTAATTAGTGACCCCCTTCTTCATAAACGTCTGCTAACTTAACAAGCCGCTAAGTTTTGTTTGTCCCTTTTGCTCTTATGGGCACATTGTTAAGACCGAAAGGGACACACATTAAACCAAAAATTATTTACTGGGGAAATAATAATGTAACATGAGAAATGATCACGTGACTTAAGTGTCCTATTTGTCATTTCTATACGTATTTTGATTGTTTTGTTTGGTATACGAAAGATTCATAACTTGGATAGCCTAGGCAGGTAACCTAGGTACGAAGTGTTTGGATAACATGTTCCATGGGTGACGGGACAGAAGAACGACAAAATAGTTCATGCACCCACATGTTAAGGTACACCCGGCTTAACTACTAAAATAGTAGTATTTTTTCCTCACTGGCTATATTATGCATGACGCCATTTCACCCCGCTCCTCTCGCTAGTATACAGCAATCGCTCAGCCGCATCAGTCGTGAGCTACGAACGTTTTAAAAAAAAGTGGATTTTTCGAGAATTTTTGGAGATCCCATCATTAACAGGAAGCTATGCACCTTCTCCTTACTTTAGAGTTGAAATTAGATACTAGTCCGATCCAAAAAGGTTTTCCGGTTGGGTATCTTGAAAAATATTTGTGCAATTTTGAGTGCCGATTACTCCTAAGCTATTTGGCTGAGCGACATCAAGTAAATTTATATTGAAAACTTGATTTCCTTTTTATCACGTACATGACGTACATCACACATCTGCAGGTAAAAGTTAGTGAGAATATTTTTTTTGACATCCTTTCAACTTGCCGAAGAATAGTCCAGTCTTACCTGTTTCACCTATACTATAATTCGGTGCATGGTTCAAAGTCTCAAACTTGATAAGTTTGATAACTCGAGATGAAAGAAAGAAGAAATTTGAACATAAGGTCATAAATATTTTTTTTTCCTTTACCAAAGTGTTTGAGTTATCAAGTTCTTTAAGCCATACACTGATGTACGCTGTCCAATAATTCCTGACAGTCAAAAAAGGCGGCAAAATAAAAAAAATAAGGCTCGAAGAGTTGAGTCATGAGTCATGAGCAGGGATCGGACAAATGTGCGTCATTTTTTGCAATAATACGGACATCAGTCAAAAATTTATTAAATGAATAAACAAACGAATAATTTCTTGAAATTTGATTTCGAAGCTTTAAGGTGACTATTTAAAAAGGTTTTCCTAGTTACCGGTGTCATATATGTAATTATTGATTAATTGATTATTCAATCAACTTTGGAGTCATGTCCATATTATTGCGAACAATGTCGCACATTTTCCCGATCTCTGCTCATGAGTCATGGTCATGACTGCCCGTAGACAATTTGAATTTGCTCTCTTTTGTTACTGACGTGGATTCTTGGACGGAAAATAAATACTATATTATAATTTATAGTAATGATCTCGCATGTATAAATAGTATAAATACCTGTAGGTATTATATTGTAAATACTGTCTGTTCCTTTTGTATGATTTTTAAGAACGCAATATGTAGATTGGTTAAGATATTGAATATATAAATGAATTTGTCGTAATTTGTTTTATTTATTAGTTTTTCAAGTATACCTATACTTCACAAGAATATGATTATTATTATCAGAGATCGGACAATTATAAATTATTCGTTTTTATATTAATTTAATCAACTTTGGTGTCATGTCCATATTATTGCGAACAACGACGCACATTTGTCGTATCTCTGATTATTATTTAGCGAATGGGTGATTCACCGAGGAGCATTTTAACCGCTCGGATTTAATTCTCGTCACGTTATTACCGAAACGGAAGGACGAATAGCAACAACATTGATTCTGCTAAACTTGGTATTGTATGAATTACGTTTAAATTAAAATAACTCTTAGGGTCATCTTTCGTAACAATTTTGCCGAGACGACAACGACCACTCCGCTATCACAGAGCAAATGCGCTCTCGACCCGTGGTCCAACCGCTGTCCAACTGGTTGTGCCACGGATGAGTAAAATTATCCGTGGTTCAACTGTCAGATTACTCTTTTTTACTGTCCCGTACTGTGTAATTATGACCCGAAGTACAACTGAGGGGCAATTGTCCAACTAGTATACGTAAATATATTTTCTAGTATTGGACTACCGATAAATTTAGTGTAACGTGGTACAATCGATTGGACCACGGGTAAACTAACTTCCTCGTAGTACAATCAGTTGGACTATGGATAATTTTATTATCCCCTCACTAGCTCGTAAAGTGCTCGTTTATCCTTTAATACGAACGTGTAAAAACGCATATTATTCACTTGTGTGGCAAAGTAATGACCTTGGTTTTGGAATAACAAAACGTAAAATGCTCATTGAAATCGTTCCATATTAATGAGAATTAAATAAATTGTTTGTGAATTTAGTGTAAAATACAAACCTTCATATAATATGATGATTTTAACATATAAATCCTAAAATTCCATAAGTAACAATTGTTTTAGTGAATGATGATAAGATGACTAGATGCAATCACAAAACGCAGAAAATGTCAACGTCAACATTGTCAAAGAATATTATAGGTTATAATCTTTAATTACCGACTCGAACACGCATAAAAATAGTAAACTAAACAACTTTCAGGGTGTTCTGTTATAATTTTGTAAAAATAATGAATGAGAATGATTTAATAATGCATTGGCGTTGGTGTGCAACTACAGGAATGTGTTAAAATCGTGCTGCGTTTACTTTTTCGTGGTAAGTTTACTGCGACAAAATCTTGCATTAAATACATGATGCATTTGGAAAATTATTATCACTAACCCGATGATGATTGTAATGTGAACAAATAATTACCTTTTTTGAGTTTCCTCGCTATAGTGAGGGGAAAAGTTTTGTGTTACACACGGGTGCAAATGTATTTTACTTCTCGTATGTTAAAACACTCGCTGCGCTCAGGATTCTAATTTAGAACCACTCGCTTCGCTCGTGGTTCAACTATAGAATCCTTTCGCTTGCTCGTGTTTCAATCTCATACTCGCGGGTAAAATACAACTTTGCACCCTTGTATAACAAATAACTATTCCCCGTGGCCCAACCAGTTTGACATAGCGGTTGGACCACGGGTCGGGAGCGAGCAAATTGAGCGAATTATTATGTATGATTTCACTCATGATGAGGCGTGGATTTCTCAGAAAAATAACGTGAGTGCGTCTTCCTAGATTTCTAAAGACGCTCATGTGTCTTCTGAAGAAGAGTGTAGGCTACTGTATCTGCAAGAGACCAGTATCGCTTGTTTTGGCTTTCAAGGGTAAAATAAAGCAAGTATTATCTCACATTTCATGTTTATTGTGTTGTTTGCACCGTTTTATATACAAAAGTTCCTTATCCACGTGTACAGACAGTCAAACGAGATATAATCTCTATTAGGATGCTAGGTTACCATATTGGATTCACTAGAAATGTATCACTTTAGAAAGATATAAATACTTACGTTTATGTAGGTACAGTTTAAAATAAGAGTCATAATGATGAAAGTTTAAAATAACTATAATCAAGGACGTATAAAGTCGATAATGCGTGTTGTCGCTGAGGTTTAACCCTTAAATGCATGACCTTGACAAAGATTTATTCAAATTTGAATTCTGACATGCTGTCAATAAAGTCAAAAATACATGAGGCATATACACGGTGGAATTTAATCGGTGAACAGGAACCCATTTTTCTAATTCAGTAATCGATGGCGGTCACGTTTATGTAGTACTTAAGTGGAACCAAGTTTTTTTTTAGCATAATTTTTTTTTTATGTTGAAATTAAAATTTATTGTCACCCTACTTAGTCTGAAAAGTTTAATACCTCTTTTCAAACTATCAGCCATAGAAACTTAAAACATAAATGAGCAATAACCACTCACATGCTTTAATTTTTGCGATAGACTCTATTCCTATGTAAAATAAGAGCGATGCATGGCTGATAGTTTGAAAAGAGGTATTAAACTTTTCAGACTAAACCATTAGTAGGGTGAAAATAAATTTTAATTAAAGTTTAATTTCAACATAAAAATTTGTTATGCTAAAAAAAAAAACTTGGTTCCACTTAAGTACTACATAAACGTGACCGCCATCGATTACTGAATTAGAAAAATGGGTTCCTGTTCACCGATTAAATTCCACCGTGTATACATCAATAAGCATTTAACGGTTAAGAGTGCGGCTCCATTAACGCGGAGCGGAGCGGAGCTGTGCAAAATTGACCAATTACATTCTTCAAATTCGATGTGTGATGCGGTCTGATTGGCCGAGCTCCCACAGCTCCGCTCCGCTCCGCGTCAGTGGAGCCGCACCCTAAAGCGAGCCACATTGGACGCGTTGTACAGTCATGTGCAAAAATAAATATCGAAAGAATCCGTTCATAAATATGTTACGACGTTCTTATTACACAGAATTAGAGTGCACTGAGACATATTTTTGAACGTTTTTGTATACCCCTTATTTTGTCTTCGACTGTAATGTCTGAAATGAGTGAAATGGCATAGTAGATAGTACATCACGCGCACGTGCACGCCACACAAGCGGTCTGCCATCTAACATGACATTTCATGCACTTGTTTTAACTTTCTGCAACAACTCAATAAATAAATGAATAATACTTAGGTTTATTAATATAAGCCACAAATACTCATGTCTACATTGTCTACATTATTGAAAGTTTGCAAATCCTTTGTTTCACCACAATAAATTAATTTAAGTGAATGCTATGGATACGAAATGGTCATACATGTCTAGTGATGTGCCGTCGGTAAATTACGCAATTACGGTAATTCTCATCGATGGAAATTACGGTAAATTACGGAAATTTCTCGGTAACTTACCACTTAAGAATGTTTGGTCATGTTTAAAATTTGTTTACAAATATCGTGTTTTCAAACTTTTTATTATTTTTCGTGTTGTTTTCTTAACGAAAGTTATTTCATACCTTTTTGCTTAAACATGTTATGATGTTAAATTATTTTATTGCTTCACGTGGTACTTTCAAATAAGTATTTTAATGTTATCTGGCTCAGGCACCTATTTATGTGGTAATTTTGTTACTTTGCTCGTAATCGTAAATCATAAGATCTTGTGTTACTCATCGTGTTATCTAAGGTAGCACTTGCAGGTAAAATTTAAAGGGTTTAGCGGTGATTGTTACCTACTCATTTTTATTGATCCGTACCCAAAGTGTAAAACGTGAGTCTATTAGGTAGGTACTAAGTGTACTAATGCTCCGCTGTCTGTCCATCCTTCTGTCACCAGGCCTTTTTTTTATACCACGTCGGTGGCAAACAAGCATACGGCCCGCCTGATGGAAAGCAGTCACCGTAGCCTATGGGCGCCTGCAACCCCAGGGGTGTCACATGCGCGTTGCCGACCCAATAAGAACTTGTACACTCCTCTTTTGAAGAACCCCATACTGTAGTCCAACGGGAAAACCTCGTCAGGGAGCTCATTCCACAGACGGACCGTCCGCGGGAGGAAGTTCCTCTGAAACCGCACGGTGCGCGACCATTTAGGTTGCAAGATGTGAGGATGAGCGCCCAGTCGGTGGCGAGCGGTGCGATGATGAAAAGTGGACGTTGGCATCATGTCGAACAGTTCTTCAGAGCACAACCCATTGTACAGACTATAGAACACACATAAGGAGGCGAAGTCTCTCCTTAGACTTAAGGGAGTCTGTGAGTCTGGGATCGTCGACTATTCGGACAGCTCGTCTCTGAACCGAGTCAAAGGGTGCAAGCTGGTATACAGGTGCTCCTGCCCAGAGGTGACAGCAATACTCCATATGGGGTCTGACTTGCGACTTATATAACATAAGTCTTTGCCCTGAAGTAAAGTATCCCCTCGCTTTATTGAGCACACCGAGCTTTTTGGATGCCAGCGTAGCTTTTCCCTCTAGGTGACATCGGAATTGGACGTCGTTGGAAATGTCGACTCCGAGGATCCCAATACTCCCTGACATGGTAAGAGCTGTGTCTTGGAACTTTGGAGCCACAGTAAATGGGGTTTTTTTAGCGGTAAACGCGCAAATTTGTGTCTTTGTGGGGTTGAACCTGACTAAGTTATCCCGACCTCATAACGAGACTCTAGATAAAGTGTTCTCGATGTCAGACACAAGTTTTCCGCGACTTTCCAGTACCAAAGAGCGAGGGATATTAGCACGGCCTGTGTAAAAAGTATCCCCAGTACTGTCATCCGCATAGCAATGGAGGTCGCCGATAGACAACATGTCATTGATATGCAGAAGGAACAGCGTTGGGGATAGCACAGAGCCTTGCGGGACGCCAGCGTTTATGTCCATGCTATCAGAGCAGCTACCGTCTACTACGGCACGAATGCATCTGCCGGACAAAAAGCTAGCAATCCATCTGCATAATCTCTCGGGCAGTCCATAAGATAGCAACTTCGACAAAAGGCCCCTATACCAGACCCGATCGAACGCCTTCGCTATATCTAGGCTGACTGCCAAAGCCTCGCCTTGGCTGTATCTCATAAATCGTCATAGTTAATATTTTTACAGATTATGTATTTCTGTTACTGCTATAACATCTAACACTAAAAAGTAAATTAAAATAAATATTTAATAAGGCTCCCATACAACATACATCAATTACATCATTTTTGTTACTTTAATGGTGCAGAACTTATCATTTTAAAATACGGGGTGTTTGGGATAACGATGTAGGAATTTCTGGAGGTAGTAAAGGAGACTAATTGGAAGAGTTTGAGCCCTATTTACCTTAGTCCAATACAGTTTTTTTTTAATAAAAAAAATTGTACTCACACTTGCCTACTAACTACAAGAAACTTATTTTGCTTGGTGACGGCGTTCAACAATCGATCGACGATAACTTTTAAACTAATTGCTATTTTGTAGTACTTTTTTTTTAATCAAAACCTAGAAAATCAAGCATGTTTTTACACGAATAGGAGTCTTCCTATTCTGAGTCTATTATGAGTCTTCATATCCCTACTACTTTTTTTCACAGGCTGATAAAGTTTAATTTACTGTTAGAAATCAGTAATGATGAACTAGAAAAATTATTCAAAAAATGTTGTGTGTGGCAAG
>JALPQI010006583.1:0-53756 GCA_025490895.1 Thaumatotibia leucotreta | reverse complement strand
CTACCGTACTATTCTTGAGGCTATTCTCATCATTCGAACTGACAGAGCACGATAGGTACTTGTTTTACTTGGAACTGAATTTTTGACACGATTCGTGATTATTATACAGTACTATGCTTGTCACATCACATCTCGTAATCTTACACTTCAGCTGCTAAATCGGCAAAGCTCCTCAAACGGCGCCAGTATGCAACCACAAACACTTGTTGCATATTTGATCCGTTTGCAGTGGAGACAAGGATCCTCGGGGGATTACGCCCACAGGGTCTTTACAGAAGTGAGGCACAAATTGTATGATCTGACGTGTGACCAGGGTGCTTAGCCAAGTTGCCAATCGCTAACGCTTAATCGTCAATCGTAAACGAAAGACACCTAACTGTCTTTGTCGCGCTAATATGAAAGAGTGACAGAGAGGGAAAACTACGATACGCTATTAAGCGTTAGCGATTGGCAACTTGGGCTAAGCATCCAGGAGGCTGGATCATATTTAGCACAGCGGATTAGTATTGCAAATCAACGTGGCAATGCTGCCAGCCTTCTGGGCACGCTACCGATTGACAGTGATTTGGGGCAAAACTATTTATAGTTTAGTAGTACCTATTTATTTTAAACTCTACTTATTTAATTGTATCTTACACTGTTACTTCCAGGTGGGAGACCTGGTGATGTACAACACTCGGCGCGAGGACTCTGGCAACTACTCCTGCGCGCCCTCCAACCTCGACTCGGCCTCCGTCGTGCTGCACGTCTTGAGCGGTTCGTGACTTCACCTCTTTGTAGACGGATATCGTCGCCTTGCTGTATGATGACGGCAATAAGAATACATTTTTCACCTTCCCGTGGGTGATGTAGTCTGCTAAGGGATTTAAATGTCACTGACAATTTATTTATTGAAGATTGATGATGGGCAGCAGCATCATGAATCATAGTCCGACCCGCTTGCCCAGCGTAGATTATGGGCATTTATCTCCTAATGCACGCACACGCATAGGTTAAGGAGAGGCCGTCGTCCAGTAGTGGGCTGATATAGGGTGATGTCGCCATCTTGGCCGCGAACGTGTGTGCGCGAGCTCGTAGCTATTATTTTGTTTTTCTGGTGAGAATGTCGAAATCCACCATTGAATCGTTAGAAAAAGTGATAAAGAAGTTCCTACAACCTATAGATGAAAAAATTGGATATGTACTAGCCTATTTAAAGAAGCTTGAGGACAAAATTAACAATCTAGAAAAAATCCAACGGTCATGCAAGAAATGCAATGACGTACCTGCACGCGATAATCACCCGAACGGATCGAGCGCGCAGAAGGCGCAAGAAAAAAATCCCGTGCCCGCAGTTGCATCTAAATTCAAACCTCCAACTGTTGTTACTCGACCAACATCTGCTGCTACTGTACCAAAGCGCTTGTCATTGCCGAGTAAAGGAAACCATCACCAACAACAACAAGTATCTTCAAACGACCTGACCATAACGCTCAAATCGCCGAAAAGTAACTCCCAAATCTCACCGAGTGACGAATCAACATTTACATCCATTTCTGGTGTTCTGTGCTCGCCTCAACCTGCTTTGGTTACCGACATTCCTCTCAACGGCTCCGTCGATCACGCAAATGAACAATGGCAACATGTAACCTACAGCAAAGGACGCATGCACACCCGACCTCGCAGCGTAGCCGTCGCAGGAACTGGACCAGTTGACGGTGACGTTAAAACAACTGAACGTATGAAGAAAATACATGCTTGTTTTTTTTGAAGCCGGCACGACGTCGGAGGCTATTAAGTCCTACATCTTTAAGAAATGTGATATAACCGAATGCAGTGTGGACAAATTGAAACTAAAACACAACCTTTATGCTTCATTCGTCATAACAGTGCCTCCTAGTGGATTCGAACTTCTTATGAAGGGTGAACATTGGCCACCGCTTGCTGAGGTCCGTGAGTGGTTTCGGCACGGCGCCGGGCGTGCGAGGCGTGCGCCAACTCAACGACGGCGCTCCGCCAGCGCCGCCACCGCCGCCGCCGACGCCGACGGGGACTTCGGTGTCGCGACCCAACCATAAACAGCTCACTAGCTCAAAACAGCTCTCAGTTCTCCACCAAAATATAAATAGGCTCGAAAACAAGACCTATAAGCTTGAATGCGAATTACAACTCCGCAATCATATTGACGTGCTGTGTGTGACCGAGCACTGGTTGACATCTACACAAATCTCTGCTGTGAATATAATGGACTTCAATCTTCGCGCCCACTACTCCAGACCTACCAGAATGGGCGGCGGAGCAGCAATCTACGCGCAGTCTGGAATCACCACCATCGAGCGTAGTGAAGTATCTGACATCTCAGTGGAAAAACAGTTCGAATGCTGTGCGGTTGAGTGTATAGGAATTAACCTTATTGTAGTATGTATTTATAGACCGCCTAATGGCGACATTAACCTTTTCTTTACCAAATTAAATGAAATATTCAATTTGCACGTTATCATGAATAATAAAGTTGTAATACTAGGTGACATGAATTTAGATATTCTGATTAAGAACAATAACACTAAAACATTGTGTAACATCTTAAAGCAACATGGATTTAAGCAACAAATCAGTCAACCCACTAGAATAACGGAAACATCTAAAACTTGTATAGACCATATTTATGCTAATTTAACTAAAGATGACATTATGAATACATCATGTAATGAAATGAATTTATCTGACCATTTAAGTACAAATATTGTAATTAATTGTAATTTTAATCATCCAAAAACATCCCATGTGCCTAAGCGTATTTTTTTCAGTGGAAAAAATAAAAAGCTTTAAAGAAATTTTGTGTTTCTTTGACTGGAATGCACTACTTGTAAAAAACTCATGTCCTAGTAAACAGTGTGAATCTGTTCTGAATGTTATAAAACATTATTTTGATATTTATTTCCCTGTAAAGAAATGTTCCACCAAATGTTTTGTTAATGTGTGGGTCAATGATAATTTGCGTCAGTTACGCAACCAAATTCGTCTCTGTAAGATAAATCTATCGATGGGTAATGATAACTTATTTTCTAAATTGCTAGCACTCGAGACCACATACTCCAGTGAACTTAAACTATCTCGAAGTCAGTATATAAACCAACAGATTTCATCCTGTGACAACATGTGTCGCGGCGTATGGCGCATAATAGCATCGGAGACAGGAAACAATAACAGACGCGGGAGCGGCGCTCTCGACGTGCTCGTGAGCAGGTCGGCCGGCGACTGCGCCGGTGCGCGCGCCACCGCCGCCGCCAATGCACTGAATAGGTATTACATCACAGCCAATGCAGATAACCCGAAACCGTGTTATGGGGATGCGCTCGCTTACCTAGGTAATTACCTACCACCTGATCTAGTTGAAATGCAATTCAAACCGTTTACCCTCCATGAATTTATGCTGACATTAAAGCAAATTAAATGTAAAAAATCTAAAGATGCCAATGATATGACGACTTACGTACTAAATTACCTTCCACCAAATGTGCTGTCTCTGTTACTAATGTTACTCAATAATTGTGTCAGCAGTGGCGTATACCCCGACCCACTTAAAATAATAAAAATACAGCCAATTTATAAGGGAAAAGGCGAAATGAGTAACCCCAAGAACTTTAGACCTGTCGCACTAATTCCCATTGTTTCAAAAATCTTCGAAAAATTACTTAGTAAGCGAATACTGGAACATCTTGCTACTAATAAAATCTTAAACAAGCACCAGTACGCTTACCAGGCGGGGCTGTCAACCAGTACCGCCGCCCGCGACTTGAAGGCGCGGGTGCTCGGCCACCTCGACGGCGGGCGGCAGGTCGCGGCCGTCTTCTGCGACCTGTGTCGGGCCTTCGAGATGGTAGACCACCAGCTCCTTCTTAAAAAAATGTGGTGTTGCGGAATAGGGGGTAATTTTTACAGGACGATTGCGGCATTTCTGAGTAACAGAACGCAGAGCACTCACGTACTCAACTTCAAGTCCACTGTAGAACCGACAGGCGAGTGCGCCGTGCCCCAGGGTTCCACAATCGGAAATTATCTGTTCTTGTTGCTTGTCAATGATATTACGGCTGCTAGTTCCGATGCCGAATATGTAATATATGCCGATGACACTTGTATAATAGTTAACGCCAACACTCTCGCAGACCTTAAATTAAAACTGTTTAAAGTTATAGCCGAAATAACGAACTGGTTCCGTGCTAACGGAATGCTCCTAAATGTTGAAAAAACAAACCTTGTATATTTTCAGCTTCGTAAATCCAACATTAAGCTAGAAATAACATCAAACAACACCTTAATACCCCAAGTCGAACAAACAAAATACTTAGGCTTTATTTTTGATTCTGGTTTGACTTGGTCTGCCCACATTGATGCAACTTGTGACAGATTATCCTCTGCAGCTTACGCGCTATCTAGACTTGCTCCATCTCTCTCAACTGATAACATTAAGAAAGCATACTATGGATATTTCCATTCAGTCTTAATTTATGGGGTTGATCTCTGGGGGACTGCGGCCGATCGTGAGCGAGTATTTAAACTCCAAAAGCGAGCGATACGAATAATCGCGAGGAAACCCTACGACCATCCGGCCAAAGCCCTATTCACTAACCTGAAAATCCTCACATTACCAAGCGTCTATATATTGGAAGCGTGTAAGTACGTCAGGGACAATTTCACCTCTTACAAGAGCCGAGAGCAACAGTCTGGAAGGAGCACGCGCGGAGGTCATCTCCTCCTGGTGCCTGCTCATTCCACAGCTAAATCCAAAAGGTCTGTGGGGGTGTTAGGAGTAAAAATGTTTAATGCATTGCCTATCAGTGTTAGGAACTCCTCTAGTGACGTAGTGTTTTCGAATAATATTAAAAAAATATTACTTGAGATGGCTTGTTATACCATCGACGAATTTTTTGATAAAATACAAGAGACCCACACATAGTACCTAATTACAGGAATTGTTATACTTTTTTATATTAATATATTTTAGATTTTATGATATACACGCGACATTAATTAATTATCTTTGTATGTAAATTGTTTGACATTGTTATATTTCTTATTATTATTTTGACATTTAAATTTGATTTTGTGTAATATGTATTTGTTACAATTGTCATGTCATATGTGACATAGTTTTTAAAATATGTATACTATAGAGTATAAAAATGACATGTAATAAATTATTATGAATAAATGAACTTGAACTTGAACTTGATGATGCGTTTCTTAACCTTTGGCATACGGGGTGGGGTGTACCAGCCCCCAATCGCATGGAAGTTTCATATATATATTTTTCTCGTATGCAGCGGGTTAATGATAAAAACATGATTTTCAAAAGTTTACAATTCCAACTTTCAAATCCGAACTTACTCGAAATCGATGATAACTCTTCTAGCCCATATCCCATAGGTACGCAATCTGCTGATTAACGTACTCAATACCCATTCACTGCTCCTATTAAAATGTTAGGTTTTACCGGCAGCCCAATTAAAAGTGGCGTTTTCACACCACCTATTCGAATACGGGTCTTTTCTTCCCTGCTAGGAGGGATCAAAGTGCCAATTTTCTGTTTAAGGACTTTCTATTGCCAGACTAAAAAAATACAATGAAATATGAAAATAAACAGTACGTTCATAATTGATAAAAATTTCTTCAGAATCGATTATTTGCATTAATAATAAATACGTGGTATATCTTATATTTTTCTCATAGGTGGTGTGAAAAGCTGTATGTGTCACACGGTATCAAAATTATTTCATCTTGGGTGTTAACGCTTGAATCCTTCTTTACGCTCAGGATTCCACATTAGAATTGTGGAATCCGTCGCTTCATTCAATATACGCCCACGCCGGAAATATACCATTTTGATCCCTTGTGACACAATCTACTATTGTACAGGCGAGCAGCCGGCCGCCATGCAGCACGGCAACGCGGCGTCGCGCGGCGCGCCGGGCCTGCTCTTGCTGCCGGCTCTCGTAGCGGCGCGCGCGCTGCCCGCTGTCGCCTCCGCGCCCGCCGCCGCGCCCGCCTCCGCCCCCGCTGTCGCCTGTGCGCTGCGGCGGCTGCTGCTCGCGGCCGCGCTCGCGATACTACTGCCGTGAGTGCGCGTTCCATTGTTCAATTATCGCCATCTTTTCCATATAAAGGCACAAGGACCACAGGACCAAAGGATAGCTTACATTTATCTGACATATATATTTTATTCTCATTTACCTACGAACAAATAAAACATGGAAGCCGCACGCCATACTAAATTACCTTTCAAAAACGGTTCTGAATTTTAGTTGACAAGTATCACCCCCTTTTCAATGACCACGGCAAAAAATTTCAAAATCAACCTATAAAAACTGAAACCGCCATCTAAAAATAGTTGTGATTGGTCTAGTTATACGTTGCGCCGAAATATGCGCGGTGTTAAGAAAAGCGCTATGTCCAGCCCCTCATGGCACAATTGAACAATCGCCAGCTTAAAAATGCCCCCAAAGGTGGGAGGCATTTTTGAGCTGGCTATTGTCCATGTTATACACGGTGCTCGCGAGCATTGCGAAAGATTTTAATGCTGGATTCCTGACCACATTTAGAGTCTTTAATGTTATATGTTATAACATATTACGTAGGTAGTTACTGAAACGGAAACTTTAATTTTCCAGGGTGTTATGCCACGATGAAGAGCGCGAGCCCCGCTCGCAGCACTAGCGGCCCCCGCTGCCGGCGCCCCGCGCCCCCCTCGCCCCCCGCTAGCGGCCCCCCGCGCTAGGGGCGCCCCACGATGCGGGTGCCCCCTCTACTGGTGCCCCGCGCTAGCGACGCCGCGGCCCCCCACGCTAGGGGCGGAAGTGCCCCACGTCCACTTACATTACTACTTACTGTACATTTCGATATTCCAAGAGGGTGTGAACTGTGAAAGGACGCTCGACGCCCCTTGTACAATTGTACATATTATTACTACTATATTATATAAAGTAATATAACGAGCTGAGTCGCCGCCGGCGCGCCACATCGAACTTTACACATATTTTCAGGATTTGTTAACAGTACAAAGTAAAGGAATTGTGTTGCGTGTACGAGTATGTACTTATTTCTTTAATACCTACTCGCTGCGGTCCGCTACCAGAGTCCTCATCTGTGACGTACACTGAGATATAAATCGATTCTGAAAAACCAGGTGATATTAATAGATATTCAAATCTCTCACCTGAAGAATTTTATTCGGGTAAACTTCGGAATTATTAATAGATTTTTATTAATCATAGGTACGTAGTTAACAGAAGTGTCTCAGTGTATCCCACACCTATAGGACCGCCATGTTATTTTGTCTCCTGTAAATGTAAATAACTATTATTCGGTCAGCGAGCCGCAGCATCGCCGTTGCCTGTAACTGGGACATTTAATTCCTGTACCCAAGCTAGCTGATCCACGCTTTTAAATACAATATATTATCAAGCTTCGAATGACTTTGCAAGGAAAGCGTACACTCAATATAACTTAGACATCTTGGATCTGCGAGTTACTGTCACATTTTATCAATTCAATTTTATCATTCCCTGACTATTACCTACTGAGCATTCAGATGCTATGCTATGTAGTATGTAGTAGGTAGGTAAAAGTCAGCTATTGCATTGGTCATAGCAAGGTTATGTATATTTTATGTAGGACATAATGTCAAATAAAGTGGATAAGAACTGCTCAGCTAGCTTGGGTTGTCCGAAACGGCAACGGCGAGACGGGATCCCGGGTCGTAAGTAGCATTTACCGCCCGCAGCGGCAGGACATTGACTTACGGCCCAAGGGCAACCGTAGAACTATTTCCAAATCACGGGCTGTGTCAAGAAAGCCTCAGGTCACGATATAATTTCCGTTTCGAGTACTTTGTCTTGTAGAAATATCCGCGGTCTGAGACATTCTTCGTCACCTTGCCATGTATGTACTTACCGTTAAACAGTGGTGAAGTTTCGTTACACTGTTACTGCCTCACTTGTAAATAATTAATTGTAAGGATACAAATAAAGATGAGATCGTTGAAACATTCAGCAGTGTATTAATTGCCGCTCATCACCTTTTCCCATTCCTTAAGATATCCCGAGTTCAAATCTCGCAAGTAAACATGGCAGTTGACACCTTGATGCCAATACACCAATAGCGAATATCAATAGCATCCTTATGTTTCACGATGAGATTGCTCGGAGACATGTTTTGTCTAGGATCCGCATAACTCGCAACTTTATTTCTTTTATGCGTTCACACAATCGCACGGATGCAGGATCCGGCGATAAAACGGATCCCACTAAACGTGTCATCCGATTTATGGACTGCAAATCGGGCCGGTCGTCCGATACAATGTCGTGTCCTGTTTAGTGATAGTATTTCAATACTTGCATTCACACGAAGTCGGATCACGAGTACTGCAAATTCCCGGACAGTATTATGAAACCGGGCGGTAGTATTATAAATCTATCCGCTTTTACAGGATTCTACACTTAGATCCGACAAAACTTGATTTGATGCCGTGTGCCGGTTTTCAAGGTGTACTGTATTGTATCCCATAGGAAATACAAGTTTACACATCTCGTTAGCTACAGTTACAAGGATATACTTACAAGAAAGTCTAGGTAACGTCGGACCGCATCAATCGCAGTACTGTCGCTGGTATTTCACTAAAAATGTAGTTTGAAGTATAAAGATATAGTGATTAATGTTAACATTTGTTAGGAGCCATAATCCAGGAATGATGGTAGAATGAAACACTATTTCCAGAATAATTTATTATTATTAATAATATCAAAAAAGATTTCAAACAATTCACTCACATTCCAATATCTAACACACTTAAAACTGTGGCGCATGCAAACAACAATTATTATTCTTAAATATAGATGAGATCGAGATCAAAACGAATATAAACATCACCAGAAACAATCGGTAATGTTATAAAAACATTTTTGCTCTTCACGTTATCTGGCAGAATGGCGCACTAAGTAGTTTTCGAATTCTTACAAAACCATCGTTCAGAAACATCGATGGAGCAGTCAAGGAATAATTTAATCAAAAGTATAAGCTGCGACCAAATATAACATGGACGTCTAACGCCAGCTCAAAAATGCTCCCAAACACAATTGTTCAATTGTGCCAAGATGGGCAGGACATAGCGCTTTTCTTAACACCGCGCATATTTCGGCGCAACATCTTTGACAAATGTTTATAGAATATAGCCAATCAAAACTTTGACGGACCAATCACAACTATTTTTAAATGGCGGTATAAGTTTTTATTGGTTGACAAAAAGTTCACTATCGTGATGCATTAAAGAGGGGGGTGACATTTGACAACTAAAAATTAGGACCGTTTTCGAAAGGCAATTTAGTATGGCGTGCGGCTTCCATGTTTTATTTGTTCGTAGTATACAAGTTATAAGCCTTAGTTAAAGTCATTCTAAAACGTCAGTCCAATCACTAATATATTTTCGTAATGATAAATGTGAGCGATGTAGTAAAAACGTCCCACTATGTCGCTTGCCATTAGGGCGCTTAGACATTTAATTCGCACAAAATTATAAGTAAATTCTGTTCTTATGGTAAAAGATAAAGTGCGACGTTTTTACTAAAATGGTCACAAATATTTATTTTGTATTTTATTTAATAAGAAACAAACAGTCTCGTATTGTCTACATTGACATAGGCACACTATGCACATATTTGCTTACAAATACATTCAGCGGCAACCAATCAGTAGTGTTATTTACTAAGGAAACCGCCTTGCTAATAGCGCTGTGTCAGCGCTGCGACAGCGTCGAGCCTAAAAATGGTATTCACTAATGCACTTTAAACGACACTAGCGCTCGGCGACGAATGCGGCGTGAGCTGGAACTACACTGCGTCGAGATTTACCGCTTGCAGCGGTGCAGCGCTTGCAGCGCTGCGCTCTACGTCGAAGTGAAGGCTGTCTCGTCGTCAAGCTCGTTGACAAACGCAGCGTCGAATGTGTGAATAAGAGAATAGCATAGCTAAATCACACATAACAGGCACATTGTGTTAAGTAAGTATGTAAAGTTCATTGCAAATACGAAGATATATTGACACGTGTCATACATCGGTGTATATGACACGTGCCAATTTGTTGTGGACCAATTAAATGACAAAAGTTTCGAGTGGCAGCCGGGCCTTCGTATTTGAAATGGCCTATACGAGTATGTCGAGAATTCGAAACCGTTGTAACTGAAGCGAGACAAATCAACAGGCACGCGACATTGAGAGGTCGAAGAACAATATTATAATAAGTAGGTAGCTGCAAGTCACTCGTCAAACCTGAAACAACGATACTTTGTTATATTATAAAATCATGCATTTTTAGTACAGTATTAATCTTACTAATTTCGAGTACAAGAACTATTAAAATCCCTAAGGTCTATAAAAATCAAATTATTATTATAACTTAAGTCACAATACCCCAAGTTAAGGCTACACACAATGTTTTTCCTTTATTTTTTTTTAAAATCTATTACATTTGAGATTATTTGATATAATCACCAAATTAAAAATTTAAAAAACCGACTTCAACCGATTTCTCAAAGATCCCCGATTTGTTTCTATCATTGGTTTCCTCAAATCCTACTTTCTGAATGCAAATTCTTGTAAATGAATGAAAATTACCAAAAGCGCCACACATGTACCTATAACATTTGAAGAGATCCCTCGATTTCTTCAGGATCCCATCATCAGACCCCAACTTGGTGCCAATGGGACCATCTCGGGGTAATACACGTTCGATCACAAAAAGAAATTTTAGAATCGGTTCACTATTCTCGGAGATATCAGGTAACATACATACAACAAAAAAAAAAAAAATTCAGTCGAATTGAGAACCTCCTCCTTTTTTTGAAGTCGGTTAAAAATATTGATGACGGGCAGCAGCGTCATCATAGTGGACACATTACTGCGATCGCCAATCCGCTTGCCCAGCGTGGCGATTATGGACATTTACCTCCTAATGCGTCTATACGCATAGTTAATAGGAGAGGCCTACGTCCAGCAGTGGACTATCATAGGCTGATGATGATGATGATGATAATGACAGGCTGAGGCTTGATATTTGGTGAAAACACTACATAAATAGGTACCTGTATAATTTCTGAGGTCTTCAGTAATAAATAAAACTCGAGGATGCTTCAAACAAGGTCTAATCATAGTTCCACAATGGTACTTGAAATTTAGGTATTAATAATCAAAATAAAATAAGTAGACGCGCACATGAGCGTGTATCTCAGAGCCTAGTGTCTCGCTAGGCGACTCGAGGAAGCGGGGGCGCGGCGGCAGACGCGACTGGTTTTACTTCTGTACGGTCCCCGCTTCACCTCCTGTGCTGGGAGCCGCAACATCCTGGGGGGCCTTGGAGACGTCAGTCTTCAAGGATTCAGCTGTCTCGTCCAGGAGAGGGCATAGGTACTTTACACCTCTTTTATATGTGCCGGATACAGTGGCAACTTCGGCTACTCGGGAAATCCCATCGGTACCAGGGAATAGTTTGGAGATTCGTCCAAGACGCCAGTGCATTGGATGCGTGTTCTCATCCTTCATCAAGACCAGGTCGCCCAGCTGAAGAGCTCGTCCAGGAACACGCCACTTTGTCCGCTGCTGGAGCTCGCAGACATATTCCAGCTGCCAACGCCTCCAAAAGTGCTGCCTTAATGCCTCAAGTCTCTGAAACCTGTCTAGACGGTTTGTTTTTATGTCCGCCAGATGGGGCGACGGCAGCGAGGTAAGCGCGCGCCCT
Organism: Thaumatotibia leucotreta; assembly: GCA_025490895.1. Classification (NCBI taxonomy): domain Eukaryota; kingdom Metazoa; phylum Arthropoda; class Insecta; order Lepidoptera; family Tortricidae; genus Thaumatotibia; species Thaumatotibia leucotreta. Next base: position 41,993 of record JALPQI010006583.1, on the reverse strand, counting down.
ATGATGAAGTGACCTGGGGTTAAAGGTTGGAAATCGTTAGGTGAGGATGAAAGAGGACACAATGGGCGGCTGTTCAGCCTCTACTTGACTGAAGAGCGTTGCCAACTCCTCGAATGTTAAATGAGCATTGCCCAGTATCCGACTGAGATGAAATTTTGCGGATTTCACACCTGCCTCCCACAACCCGCCAAAGTGAGGAGCATAAGCCGGCTGAAATTTGAATTGTATTCCCTCATTCGACGTAAAATTGGTAATCGTGTCTGAATTAGAATTTAAATAATCGCCAATTTCTTTGGCCGCTCCTACAAAATTACGTCCGTTATCACAATATATTTCGCGCGGTCGTCCTCTACGAGAGATAAAACGTCGAAGCGAGAGAATAAAAGAATCCGTGGACAGCGTACTTACTGCCTCTAGGTGTAAACATTTATACCGGAAACAAACAAATATGGCTAAATAACATTTTGTTATTTTGCAGCCTCGACCATGCCTGTCTGTAATCATAAAAGGTCCCGCGAAGTCGACACCGACACTAATAAAAGGATGGTCAGGAGTTACGCGCTGAGAAGGCAGCGATCCCATTAACGGGACGAAAGTGTTGCCAGCCGCGCGGCGACAGGTGACGCATTGTTGCGACACAGTGCGCGCGAGCGCTCGCCCTGACACGGCCCACACGGACTCACGAATGGAGGCAAGAAGCAACTGGGGGGGAGCGTGCAGGAGGCGCAAGTGCTCTTGCTGAAATAACAGTCGGGTTAATCTGTGGTCTGCATGTAGAAGCATTGGGTGCCGTTTGTCAAAAGGATAAAACGACGAGGTCAGCCGTCCACCAACCCTGAGCAGCTTGTCATCCTGATCATAAAATGGATTTAATGATAAGAGGGGACTTTTTGGTCCCAGAGGTTTGCCGTCACGCAACAGGTTTGTTTCAACCGGGAAAGTATCCTGTTGCGCCAACGCAACCAGTTTCTTGAAGGAAATTTCAAGCTCCTCAGGCTGCAGCACACCCGTTGTTCTATTCGAAGGGACGCGACAGTTATGCGCAAATCTGCATATACAGGGTGTTTTTTATATCATTAGCCATATTGCAATATGTGTTGGGTAAAGGCGTAAAAAAATATTTGGTAAAACAAAAATAATCCATTTTTCATTATCCTTTTTGCTATAGATTTTTTTTTAAATCCCATTATCTAACGAATGTTTGGTCACTATGATCACTTGCTTACTTTGCGTACTGCCCCATCATCTCATAACTGCCAAATCAGATTGGAAAGGGTGTTTGAGTTTGCAACTTTAATTAACTCGCATAAGGTAACTAATTCAATGCGTTATAACGTACGTAACAAGTTTCCTACGCGTGGTGGGGAATGGAGGTGGAGCTTAACTTGCAGGTAAATCTCACGAGACAGCATTATCAGTCTATCGCATACAGTACTAATAATGAGGGTATTTTGAGTTGCGCGCCGATCTGAAGGTAGTTTGACTCGAGCGCGTTCACGCAAGCGTTGTTTACAGAGTGCTGTACAAATGGCACATGGCATCTTGCGATCAGCCGAGCCAGCATAATTTGACCTCAACAACGGAGTAACTTAAATGTTCCGTCATACAAACGCGTACTGGTTTACCTCAGATATCGATTCTAATGCACTCTCTAAGCAAATTGAATTGTTGATGACGACGAGCAGGTACAGGTAGGTATGCGCTTGGGCAGTTTTAATCAAATAACAATCGTGTGTGCATGTAGTTAGTGTTTAATAACTAAATAATATAAAGACGTAAGGATATGAAGCAATCATTTATTCTAATGTTTTATCTCGACACATGTCAAAGAACAATAAATAATACAAAACCATAAACAATACGTAACATTCCTCTTCTTAATAAAATAATTTAATTAATAGATTCAATTAATCTGGATGGCGGTCTCACTATCCTTCCAGATCTAGTTTTATAGAGATCAGGATTAAGAGGCGGAGGAGTGTGAGTACTGCCTTGAACGACATCGTCACTCTCCTCTGCATCATGAAATGACTCACACTCGCTGTCATCACTGTCATAGTTTATAACATAAGACTTTGGTTTAACAGTCTCTTTTATATTGGTCTCGGCAAATTCACAATCATCGATGACACGCAAATGCCGTCTGTTCCTCCTAAACTGTCGGCCATACTCATCCTCAACAAAGTACGAGCGAGGGAAATGAGTCTTATTTACAATTTTTCCTTTTTGCCAACGTTCATCAGTAATCTTTTTTTTAAACATTACATTCTGCCCTATGTTAAGCTGACTAAGAGCTTTGGCTGTTTTATTGTAGTAGTTTTCTACCTTGTGCTGTAGCTCTGTATCTAGCTGGTAATTTCTGGTATAAATTTTAGGTTTTAAATAATTTGCAGATACAGGATACCGGTCATTGAGGTTCCGATTGAAAAGGAGGTTAGCGGGAGAAGGACTGTTTTCTTTCGGACTGTTTCTAAAATTCAATAAGGCCAGATGAGGATCGGAATTGCTTTCTTTACATTTTTTGAGTAGTGATTTAACTATTTTAACGGTAGCTTCCGCGAGTCCATTTGACTGTGGGTAATCCGGAGAAGACGTAGTATGTTTAAATCCGTATGAATCTGCAAATTCTTTAAATTCATTACTAGAATATTGTGGACCATTGTCACTTACAATTTCTAAGGGGCAGCCATGTCTCGCTATCATTGACTTAATATGGCTAATAATCGTTCTTGAAGACAAATCGTTTAATCTAACAACTTCAAAGAATTTACTGTAATAGTCCACAACAACCAAATAATATTGTTTATTAAGTTCGAAAAGATCAGTGCCTAATTTTAGCCAAGGGAATCTAGGTATGTCATGAAAATGAATTGGTTCCTTGGTATTATTCTTTTTAAATAAGGCACAAGTTTGGCAATTACTGCAAAGTTCTTTAATTTGACTAGCCATTCCAGGCCAGAATATAACATTTTTGGCCCTTCTGAGACAAGTGTTTACTCCTAAGTGACCCTCATGCATTATTCCTAACATCATTTTCTGTAATGAATTTGGTATGACTATAAGATTATTCCTTAAAACTATTTCGTCCACTATAGACAACTCATTACGGAAATTCCAGAACGGTTTTACTAATTCATTCAATGTGTCCTTACAACTCGGCCAACCATTATGAATATAATTTTTTAAGCAAGAAAGTGTGGCATCCTCTTTGGTTTTCATAGCAATGAGTTGTCTTTTGTTACTTGAGATAGGCAGAGAATCGAGCATTACCTCAACATGGCAGATAATTTCCTTATTAAATTCTTCATCGAATTTATTGGTTTCATCATTTTTATTAAGTAAAAAAGATCGGCTAAGAAAATCTGATATATACATTTGTTTTCCAGGTACATATTTAACAGTAATATCGTATCCTTGTATTTTAAGCATCATTCTTTGTAACCTTACTGGAACTAACGACAATGGTTTCTTAAATAATATTTCTAATGCCGAATGATCCGTCTCAACGAGTACGTGTTTTCCTAGGATATATTTATGGAACTTGATACATCCAAATACTATACCAAACATCTCACGTTCAACCTGAGCATAGCCTTTCTGACATTCAGTAAGTGCCTTGGATGCATATGCGACCGGTTGTCTGTCTTGTAAAAGACATGCGCCTACTCCTTCCGAACTGCAATCTACCGATACAACGATTTCTTTATTACTATCAAATAGCTTAAGTGTAGGAGCGTTTGTTAGAGCCTCTTTGAGTTTATTAAACGCGTTTTCATGAGATGGAAGCCATGTAAACAACACTTCCTTTTTAAGAAGTTCGCGTAACGTGCTTGTGATAGTCGAGTAATTATTGATAAATTTTGACAAGTAATTTGTCATTCCCAAAAATCTCTCAAGTTCTTTTTTATCGCGAATGCATTTTAACTCAGAAATAGCCATTACTTTAATTGGATCAGGTTTTATTCCTTGGTCACTTACAATCATACCTAGAAAAGAAATTTCATTTCGTAAAACTTGAGATTTCTCTCTGTTAAATTTAACATTACATTCTTGAGCTCTTTTTAATACGTTCAGTAATGCATTATTGTGTTCTTCCACAGTGCTAGCGTATATTATCAAATCATCCACGTAAAATTGTACATTATCAAGATCGCTAAACGTTTCCTCCATGCGTTCTTGAAATGCTTCTGTAGACACGGATAGCCCGAATGGTAAACGTTTGTAGGAATAATTACCAAATGGCGTAGAAAAAGTGCATAGTTTTGAACTGTCAGGGTCAAGCTGTACTGTCCAAAAACCACTACTACAATCAAACTTCGTAAAATACTTAGACCCTGATAACTTATCTAGTATATCGTCGACAGTTGGTAATTGTTTATGTTTTCTGACTATAAACTTATTTAAGTAACGAGGGTCAATACATACGCGAATTTTATTGTTTTTCTTCTTAGTCACAACAACAGAGTTGACCCACTCCATCGGTTCCTCATTTTTCTCGATAATATTTAGTCTCACCATATTGTCCAACTCGGCCTTAAGACTCTCTCTTAGCGCTATCGGAACTCGACGAGGTGGATCGGCTCTGGGAATAGCAGATTCCTGTAAAACGATTTTATACGGTTTTTTAAAGCAACCAATACCGTCAAATAGTTTAGTGTACTGTGACATGATTTTGTTTGTGTTCTGGTTACTTGATATACTTATAGTATCGACTACATTTCTAGTAACTAGTTTCAGTTTTTTACAAGACGGTAAACCTAATATAGTAACGCAGTCTGAATTGACAATGACAAATTCAATATTGTCGCATTTACCGTTCTTGAGGTAACACTTAATGGTGCACACACCCTTAACTGGTATGCATTTATCATTTAACGTCACTAATTTAATACGCCTACTGGTTATAAATGTTTCGTCAAGATGAAGAGCCTTATAAGTAACAAGGGACATACAATTAACTTGAGCACCAGTGTCTTGACATTTGTAGACTTATTGTTAATGATTAAAGTTTCGATCCACTCACATTCACTATCGCAGCTGACGGAGCCAACGAAGTAAGTCTCTTCGCAGTTGTCTTCCGCCTGTTCACGCTTCACGACTGCAACCTGTTTGTTTCTGCAAACTCTCGCAAAGTGATTAGGGATACCGCACTTCTGGCACTTACAACCCATGGCTGGACATTGGTGAGAACGGTCCCAGTTACTGCCACAACGGTAGCACTTTCTTGGTTTTCTTTGGTCTTCTTTCTTGGCATGCATCGGCGAAGTGTTAACGCTCAGCACCGACGTCCCCGCTGTCTCGTTTGTAAGCTCTGTAACCTGCTTTTGCGACAACTCGGCAGCTCTACACATAGTAATTGCTTTTTGGAGAGTCAACTCCTCCATGCGTAATAACCTCTCCTTCATGGCGGAGCTCGCTAGACCTATTACAATGACGTCCCGCACAAGTTCTTCCCTCTTATCTCCAAAGTTACAAGTCATACTTTTGTTTTGAAGATCGGTAACGAAATCATCAAAGGATTCTACCGGTCCCTGTGTCCTTGTGAAAAACTTATGGCGTTGCATGGTGATATTAACCTTCGGGATAAAATACTCGTTAAATTTCTTTAGAACGTCTTCGTAGCTTTGTTTTTCGTCTTGTAAATGAAAAGAGTTATAAATTTCTACACCCTTGTCTCCCATACTATGAAGGAGCAAAGCGATTTTACGCTCATCGGAGACGCGCTCGAGGTCTTCAGCTAGTAGGAAAATATTAAATTTCTGGACCCACAGTTTCCAGTTTTCCTCCATAGAATCTGAGAATTCTAACGGCCGAATGTAAGTAGTGCGGCCTTGCATATTATATTGTAAAACCGGCGATGTACTTGACTCACCCATTTTTGACGTAGGTAGCGATTTATTTTATTCGTATTTATACTTCTGACACCATGTTTAATAACTAAATAATATAAAGACGTAAGGATATGAAGCAATCATTTATTCTAATGTTTTATCTCGACACATGTCAAAGAACAATAAATAATACAAAACCATAAACAATACGTAACAGTTAGGACATTTTATTCATTGTTTAGTGCCGATGGTGGGGTGAGTGACGTCGGCTGATCGGTGCTTGTGATGAACTCCTGATTGGCTAAGACTTGACTACTCAAACCTGCTACCCTTTTGTCTGCCATCGAATCGCACGGATTGAAACAAACTTGCCTAGTGACCATAAATTATGTTTTTGCCGGATAAAAAACGGGAAAAAAAACTAAAAAAAAGTGTCACTTTTTTTTTCAAAAATGATGTGTACTGGTGATCGCGAATGACATATCCAAATTTGGCTAACGACATAACAAACACCCTGTATAAGCTAACGCACGTTGCAAAAATTTAAGTTTCGAATATCGATCGAAATCAACAAGGCGATTTAGTGATGATTCGCTGGTGCTCGCGGTCGCGACGTTAACTTTTAATTCAGGCAAATCGTGCTCCGAGTTTAAAGGAAATTGAGGCCAGTTACTTTGCGGCTCGTACAAAAATGATGGCCCGTTCCACCACATGTCTAAAGCATCCAAACGGCGAGCATCGACACCTCTAGAGGGATAATCAGCCGGATTAAGAGCTGTCGGAACGTGCCGGAACTCGCTACCCTCGGTAAGTTCCAAAATGTGAGCCACACGATTTGAAACGAAGGTTTTCAATTTTGTTTGATTGGTTTTAAGCCACGCGATGACAATCGACGAGTCAGTCCAATAAAATTTCTGCGCGATAGTGCAACGCAACGTCTTAGAAGCAGCTGCCGCGAGTTGTGCGCCTAGAACGCAAGCGCACAATTCCAAACGCGGGATAGTTGTGGTCTGGACTGGCGCGACCTTGGCCTTAGCGCAGAGTAGCCTCACTACGACATCGCCATTCGCATTCCAGGACTTCAGGTAAATACAGTCGAAGACAAAATCAGGGGTATACAAAAACGTTCAAAAATATGTCCCAGTGCACTCTAATTCTGTGTAATAAGAACGTCGTAACATATTTATGAACGGATTCTTTCGATACTTATTTTTGCACTTGACTGTACACGCGGCGTATGCGGTTGAACTCGCATCACAGAAACAATGCATTTCAATATGTGTCGGCAAATCGCAAAGGACATAACGCGGTATTCGAATTGATGTCAAAGCAGTTAACCCACTGACGAAATCTCGCCATGATTCATTAATGTGAATCGGTACAGGAAGGTCCCAGTCAATTTTTTCAACCCATAATTTTTGAATTAAAACTTTAGGTATAATTGTAAAAAGACATAGAATACCTAACGGGTCAAATATTTTGCATGAATCGGATAGAATGGACCGTTTCGTGGGGTACCCGTCCTTAGAAGAATATTGAGTGAGGAAATGAAGAATATCTTCATCTGAGTCCCAGCCTACTCCTAATGTATACGCCGATGAGCTAATCATGAAGCTACTCTTATCGCCGTCATTATTAGGGCCTTGTGAATCACGCAGTACGGACGGTGAATTAGAGCGATATTTGCGCAGAGGGAAACAACCAGCCGCTAGCGCACGCTCGACCGACGCCTTGATAAGTCGTAACTCATCCTCTGTGTCTGACCCTGTTAACAAATCATACACTAAAAAGTCATTTTGTATTACAGTCTTAATTTTTTCGTCTGTACATTCCTCGCCCAATTGCCACAAACAACGTGTGCTCAAAAAACTAGCACTTGAAAATCCGTAGGTAACGGTGTTTAGTCTCAAAGTTTGTAAGGGCTCGTTCTCATTAGAGCGCCAGAGAATTAATTGGAGGTCACGGTCACACTCCTGAATAAAAATCTGTCGATACATTTTAGCGACATCACCGGTCAAAACATATTTATAGGTACGAAATCTCAAGATAATGTTAAATAATGAGTCTTGAATCGTCGGGCCGACCATTTGAAGGTCATTTATAGAATACCCGGATGTGGTAGGGGTACTACCATGGAAAACAACCCTTAACTTAGTGGATTCGCTCTCAGGTTTTAACACGGGTAAATGGGGCACGAAAAACGAAGGGTTAGGAATGTCAGAGTCAGAGACAGAGAGATGGCCTAATTCGGCATACTCATTTATAAATTGCACGTAGGCCGTTTTTAGGTCAGGGTTGCGCTTAAATCGCTTTTCCAAAGCAAAGAACCGTTTTTTAGCGAACCGATACGAATCTCCTCAACAGTCGGGTTCTGTAATTAATGGCATACGAACGCAAAACCTGCCGTTCTCGTCACGATAAGTGTGAGTTATAAAATGTTGCTCACATTCCGCTTCTATATCTGTGTATGGCTGGGTCGGCTGAGGCACTTGCTCCAGCTGCCAGAATTTCGTAAGCGAGTCGTCTAAACTATCACCTCGCATAGATAAATGGTTACATTGTAAAAAGGAATTAAACGTCCCGTCGCCAGACATCGCATACGCATTTGTTTTTACCAACCAACCTAGCTTAGACTTGTGCAATACCAACGTATCAAGCCCAACGTCAATCTGTTCGAATCCAATCAAATGCCAAAAAATGTCACCACCAATTAAAATATCAACTGGCGCGGGCTCATTAAATCGAGGATCAGCGAGTTTCACATTATGCGGCAAGTTCATGTTCGATACATCGATATAACTTAGTGGCAAATCTCCGGTGACGGTAGGTAACATTAAGCATGAAATGTCAAATTTTACGTTATTATCTTGCTTAGATCGAATTCGCACGGCACAGCGCTCGGGGGCAGTTGATATGGGAATATTGCCCAATCCGAAAAGATTCAAATTATTAGGCATGGCCGCGAGATGTAATCTTTCTTTTAAACTAGTGCTAACAACGGAAGTCATACTACCGCAATCTAAAAATGCGCGTACTGTTGCGTAATTGTTATTTATCGGGTCATACACGTCAATAAGGGCAGTAGGTAATAAAACCTGATTTGAGTGGGACAGGGACATATGCGATGCCAGGCCGGGCTCCGGCCGCGGCGACACCGGCGGGTTCACGGGCAAGGCGGCAGCCTGAGGAATCACCCTATGCAATAAAGTGTTATGGCGCTTCTTACAAGTTTGACACGGAGCTACTCTGCAGCGATGAGAAGTGTGCCCCTTCCGCAAGCAGTTAAGGCAGAGACGTAACTTCGACGCTCCGGCGATCCTGTCTTCAATGGCGAGAGAGAGGAATGACGAGCAATCGTAAATTCGGTGCTCACCGCTGCAGAACACACAGGCAGGAGGAGAGGCTGAGGATGAAGTGGCGGGAACAGCTGAAACCGCAAAGGATTTCGTGCTGGTCTTCTCATGTTTATTATGAGGTGAGGCAACAGGTTCGCGTTTAGTATTATTATTAGCGCTGTATTTGTCAGACTTGTTACGCTGAACCGATTCCAAAACATCAGCACGTCCCTTCAAAAAACGATTAAAATCGGCCAATGTAGGCATTTCGTCATTTTTGAACGAATTATTTTTAAATTCCTCCCATTTTGATGTCGTGTTGCTATCCAACTTACTCGCAACCATATGTATAAGAAGCGTATCCCACTTATCAGTGGGCTGACCCAATGTATTTAAAGCCCGTAAATTTTTAGAGACATGATCCACTAAATAACGCAAAGGCTTTGCCGATTCGCGGGCAACCGATTGCAAGTTGAACAACGAATTTAAATGATTGCTAATCAGCTGTTTTTTGTTGTCGTATCTCTCGCAGAGGAGGCGCCAGGCTTCCGCGTAGGTATTATCCGATACCTCTAAATTACTAATAACCTGGGCGGCCTCACCGTCCAAGTAAGAATTTAAATAATGAAATTTGTGGATCGGTTTGATGTTGTCAGAGCTATGAATGAGTGAATCGAAAGTGTCCCTAAACTCAAGCCACTTAAAGTATGAACCATCGAAATTGGCAATTTTAATAATCGGTAGCCGGAAGTTTAATCCATTACAATTATTATCGTGACCACAGTTACTGTGGACTTCAGACTTTACGCTGGCGAAATCAGATCTTTCGGCCGTCTTGTCAATAATCTTTTGACCTGCAGCAATAAGAGATATAAAATCCTTCTCCATCTCTTCTCTTATGTCAATTTCAGTGGCCATGTCTGACATAGTCGAGATCTCTATTTGAGTTTGGATTTGATCAAATTGCGTAAACATGTTACGAAAACGGTCCAATCTCAACGAGAGCTCGTCAACATCCCTAGAGGAAATATTTTCCTGCCCATTTAATTCGGCAATATAATTTTTGAATTTCGTAATACGGCCCTTGATGGAGATTCTGGTAGGGATCAACGTAGCCATCTTATTATGAAAAAAGATCTGATTTCAGTTAAACAACGAATGAGAAAACAGAATCAAAAATAAAAATATAAGGAGAAAATGAAATACGTGAATTGTCCGGCTTATGTTCACAGTCACGGTGGTTGACTCAGCAACAACGTAGATGCAGCGGAGTGCAGGTGTCAGCAGAAATCGCGCTACAGCTGAGCGCGCGGCTGTTGCCGGGCGGTGACCGGCTGGCCGGCTCTTATCTGCAATCACGACACATTCGTGTCACTAAGGAATCTAAAGGATTTTATTTTGAATATATATTCGTGAATTTGGATAAATGCATATTTAATGGCGTTTATAGGCAAGAAAAAGGGTGAAAATTAATTATATTCTTTAAGCAGCGCGATGCTTAAATGTAAGCGTATTAAATATACGAATCCGATGACGCACTCAAGTAGGCATTCAAATATCAATAGGATTCGATTGCAAAAAATGTAATCGCTTAATTCAGCGTACCCAAAAGGCCTTTTAATAATTAAAAATAGGCTAAAAGCAGCGACCAGGTTATTCACTGGCACTATCAATTAGGAGAAAGTCGCTTAAAAAATGTTTGCGTCAACTGTGAAATTAAGCATAAATTTAAACTCAAGTACCTACTCCTTATTATGAAGCTGGCAAAGCTAATCAATCAAGTATAGGAAAATACAAGCGGAAAGAGGGGAAAATACAGGATGGTGCACTTCCCTCGCTAAACCTGGCTGCGGCGTAATCCTGGCCGGCGGGCTTCAAGCAAGGGTGTCTGCAGCTTCCTCAGCTCGTAGACTTCCAAATTAAACACCGAGGAACAGGACAAGCGTCGTGGCGTCGGTGAACAGGTCAACAGGCGTCGCAAACTCCAATACTTGATCCAAGGATGTGAAGATTTTTAACACGTTGTCGCTGTCGTGACCTTGGCCCTCTTCACACGTAGCTTTGCTCGACTCGGGTAGAGAATGTTGCGTATTAATCACGTCGTTAGGTCACCATGTATAATTTCTGAGGTCTTCAGTAATAAATAAAACTCGAGGATGCTTCAAACAAGGTCTAATCGTAGTTCCACAATGGTACTTGAAATTTAGGTATTAATAATCAAAATAAAATAAGTAGACGCGCACATGAGCGTGTATCTCAGAGCCTAGTGGCTCGCTAGGCGACTCGAGGAAGCGGGGGCGCGGCGGCAGCCGCGACTGGTTTTACTTCTGTACGGTCCCCGCTTCACCTCCTGTGCTGGGAGCCGCAACATACCTATACAATTTAGTAAAAGGAAATTATTTTTTTCGGTAAAGGCAGTTTCACTATGGCTACCCGGCTATACCCTTTGGGCTTGTCCATTAATTACGTCATACTGTATAGGGGGACGGGGGGTCAACAAAAAAATCACCAATTATCACCATAGAGGAGGGGGGGTCATCGGACAAAATCACGTGTATTTTTGTGTTACCTATACTCTCTGCTGAAGAGCATACTTTTTTCAAAACATTTTTAAAACATAACCAAATGTCCAATTCTGAACTGAGTTTTAAAACTTCGCGCACATTTACCTCGTAGGTGGCAAAAAAGTTTCTTCTGATCACATGTGCTTGATAAAGGACGTAAATTATTTAGAGAATTATTTCATTAGAGCAGAGGAGGCAACGCGGGGACTTGATAGAAACATATAAGATACTCACAGTTCACAGGTCACTACAACGTGCCAGCGTTAAGCCATATTTTCACGCGGAACGTAAATGACAGACTGAGAGGACACCCGCTAAAACTGACACAAATGCAGAGTAGCAGCAATCCCAGGCGACACTTCTTGTCTAATCGCATAGTGAAAGTGTGGAACAGTTTGCCCGAATCAGTGATCAGTGCACCTTCAGTGAACTCTTTTAAAAACAGACTAGATAAACATTTTCTAAATAAACAAAACACAAGTGGACATTCATATGCACGTATCAGCTATAAGCTGCCTGTGCATTAATAAATAATAATAAATTGAAGTGTTATTAAAGGGATTACTTAAGTTGGCAATAAATTACACGTCATGCTGGCTAGGGCGGGGGGTCCTGAATATCACCAAGTATCACCATGGGGGTGGGGGGGTCTAAAACAGATCAAAATCGTATGAAGTGATTAATGGACATTGGACAAGCCCTTTCACCGACAATCTTACCGTGATTACTCGTCCTGTAGGCCGAGCAGGTCGGCGGTGTGGCCGCCCCCCTCCCCCCCGGCGGCGGCGCCCCCCCCGCGGCGCGCGCGCAGGTGCCGGCGCAGCGCGCGCCGCACGCCGTGGTTGGGCACGAGGCGCGCGCTGCGCAGGCGCCGCCCGGACACGCACGACACCGCGCCTTCTGCGACACAGTAACCACAGAAATTTTAAGAACAATTCAATTCAATTCAACACAATTGCAACAATTACAATTACAACACAAGGCACACTAGATCGTGCGCAAGTGCGTCGCGTGCACGTTTTATTTAGCGTATCACCATCATCATCAACAGCCTATGATAGTCCACTGCTGGACGTAGGCCTCTCCTATTAACTATACGTATAGACGCATTGATGATGGGCAGCAGCATCATCATAGTGGACACATTACTGCGATCGCCAATCCGCTTGCCCAGCGTGGCGATTATGCGCATTTACCTCCTAATGCGTCTATACGCATAGTTAATAGGAGAGGCCTACGTCCAGCAGTGGACTATCATAGGCTGATGATGATGATGATGATGATGATAGACGCATTAGGAAGTAAATGCCCATAATCGCCACGCTAAAGCGTATATGAATGTCATATTAAGGTGCATTCAGACCAAACGAGCATTCGCTATTCTAAGTATTCTAACCCCCTACTCTACGAAATTCGATCGATACACAAAACGTGATTGGTTGATTTCGTAGAGTGGGGGATAGAATAGCGAATGCTCGTTTGGTCTGAATGAACCTTTGATGGCACACCGCTTGCGTGGCGTGCATGCGGTCTGGTCCAGAAAACGGTGTGCCAACTACTATGACTTTCACAAACGCTAACCACAGGAAGTAAACGCCAAGTCACACAGCATGCATGTCATATTAGATGGTCCACCGCTTTGCTGGACAAGAGCGCGTGTACGCCACGCAAGCGGTGTGCTATCTACTATGACTTTTACATACGCTACAACGCGTACGCCACGCGCATGCGCACGTGCACGTGCTGTACACGCATTTGGCGTGGCACGGCCTTAAGGCCCATTTCGTCAGTTTCTCGCCCATTTTGGTATCAAGAATATCATATAAAATATTGATGCGAGAAATAAAAACTCGGCTACGATTATGTCACTCTATACTTGTATAGAGATTATCACCAGGCGACATACATAGTTATATTTACTTACGATTACTCGAACCGTCTAAGCTCATTTTCGTACGATATTTTATCTTACGCGTGCGAATATAGCACGAAGCGGTTCAAACCATTTTTTATACGAAGCCCTTGTAGCGCGATCTATCGAGCCAGCGGGAAAAGAAATCGTAGTCCGATTGATCGAACAAGCCGATCAGACCACGCGGCGTAAGGGAAATGTTCTGGCCAACTGTGTTGGCGGTATACTCTTGGGTCGACTCATTCGTTTTTCGTCACGTTCTTAAAGTCCGATTCTGCTTTCGTCACCCATTCTTCATTCGTCAAGTTAGTCTGCAGTCATTGTCGTCTTTGACCATAATAAGTATTTGACCTTTTTCTTATTTCGACTCAATTGTTTTTTGTCGTTTCATATTTGGTCATATTCTAAGTTGGTACCGACTTAAGACTATGAAAATATACAATAAACATAGATTTAACAGCGAACATGATGAAAGAAAATTATGACGAGTTAAGAACGAGACGGATTAAGATAAAGACGAACAACAAATTTGACCGAAGATGAGAAAGACCATCGACGATCGTGACGAATAAAGAATGGGTGACGAAAGCAGAATCGGTCAAATTTAGGAACGAGTCGAAAAACGAACGAGATGACCCAAGAGTATACCGTGTTGGCGATAGTACAGGACGTCTAGGTGGTTGATGGTCGGTGATGAGCGGGGGTCGTTACCGGCGAGGAGCCAGTCGTGCGCGGCGCCGCGCTCGTAGGTGAGCCCGTCGGAGCCGGTGCGACAGCGGCACGTGTTGGCGACAGTACATGATGGTCGGTGATGAGCGGGGGTCGTTACCGGTGAGGAGCCAGTCGTGCGCGGCGCCGCGCTCGTAGGTGAGCCCGTCGGAGCCGGTGCGACAGCGGCACGTGTTGGCGACAGTACATGATGGTCGGTGATGAGCGGGGGTCGTTACCGGTGAGGAGCCAGTCGTGCGCGGCGCCGCGCTCGTAGGTGAGCCCGTCGGCAGCCGGTGCGACAGCGGCACGTGTTGGCGACAGTACAGGATGGTCGGTGGTGAGCGGGGGTCGTTACCGGCACAGTGTAAAGAGTAACAGTGGACCGACGCCTTTGATGTTTGCGTAAATGCCGACACCGCACAAGGTTACAGTATTTGCCTAGGGTTGTCACAGACTTTACACAACTGCTCAAAAAAGGAGGGTAATTAACGGCCTCCGTAGCCTAGTTGATAGCGACTATGCCTACGAAGCTGGAGGTCCTGGGTTCGAATCCCAATAAGGCAAATATTTCCCCGAAGGCAAATATTTGTGTGATGAACGTGAACATTATTTGTTCCTGAGTTATGGTTGTTTCCTATGTAATATGTATGTATTTATCTATATAATTTCGTATATCATCACCTAGTTCCCAATAGTACAAGCTTTGCTTAGTTTGGGGCTAGGACGATCTGTGTAAGATGTCCTCAACTATTTATTTAACGTTTTTAGGTTTCATGTTAGCACGTATGTACGTTTCGTTACAATTTTCCCATCGTCCCAAGTGACGCTGGTTATTATATAACCACTTTAAAGACACGCGTCAGCCCTGAAAGTCATGTCCCCAGCTACTAACAATGGCGACGTATGCAGCTTGGGCTCGCCCCACCCGCCCCGCGCCCCGCACACCCCGCACGATTGCTCTGTGGAGACGGCTTCGTCGAATGACTGTATTGGTTTTTAGACTGTTACCGGCGAGGAGCCAGTCGTGCGCGGCGCCGCGCTCGTAGGTGAGCCCGTCGGAGGCGCGCGCCGGCGCCGCCAGCAGTCGGTGCGAAAGCGGGCACAGCAGCGCGTGCGGCGCTGTGTCCTCCTGCGGACAGTTGTTAACGTACAGCCAAGGGCATAATAGTTATTTATGTGGCTGGTGCATAATAAGAGGTATTAAGCATGAGTGTGGTTTTATGAAACTAGCCGTAGGAGAGTTTCATAATAAGATCACACGAGTGTTTAATGCCTAATTATATACATTCACATACATAACTTTATCTACCTCCATAGCATACATTTAGAATGCCAATTTACCTTTATTGAAATTGATATCCAGAAAGTAAAATACCTGTAAATATCCTGTGAATATCAGTTGAAATCACTCAATTTGTGTAAAAATATCGTACAATAATTATTTACAGAAAAAAAAAGAAGTTGACTTTATAACATTAATGTATTGACACCGATACTTTAATGTTAACATTATGATGCATTGTACTTTAATGTTAACATTATGATACATGCACAGGCACCAGTTTCTTAATATGTCATTACATTACCGCTTCTGAATACATAATAGGGAAATTATGATCCCATCAAAAACATTACATGTAAAAAGGTGCAAGTCACGCAGTCATTCTTTATATTAAAAAAATACAGATATCTTATATTAATACAGTTACTATAAGATGTTGTTAATTAAGTAATTGTTATAAGGTAACAATTTATGACAAAGCTGCTAGAAAAATGTTCCCATGGATAGGTAGTAGTGGATCATCAAACTTAATTCGCTTGGTAATCTCAAGCTAATTTGGCTTACTCTTTATTGATACCTATAATAAAATGAATATTTCTACATGCAGTTTCAAGTTAGGCAAGTTAGTAGAAATCGAGTTTTATGGATACCCCCTTGTAGTAACTACAGAATTATTGACTTGGTTAAACAATTGATCTCATAACTTTTTTGTGGTGTAACAACTGCTATGCTGCGAGACTTGCACCTTTTTACATGTAATGTTTTTGATGGGATCTCATCTCTTTTTGTAGTTATTCTTCTCAATACATAAGTAAATTTTGTGATGTTAATTTATTAAGTAGGTACTTAATTATTAATTGTTGACTTCCGCATAAAAGCGTTAATGTAAATTGAAAAGTGGAAATCCGAATAAGATGTTATTTTAAAATAGGGCTTATTATAATATTAAACAATTTTACGGTAACTACGTTTATAATGATGATTTGCGCAGTGGACATCTTATGGCTGATATGATGATGATGATGACAGGGTGGAATGGAAATAGATTTTGGGTCAGGAGGGCCGCTACCAGATTCCGTGCTGCTGGAGGGCTTTCAGAGATTATTCCTCAATTTGGGATTTATGAAAATTGGGATTAGCATGAAAACTAAAAAAATAACAGAATTTAAAACTTGTAGGTAAAAATATTTGGCTAGAAAACCCACAATCCAAAGAACTCTTTGTTCCAACCCGCTTCATTCCGCCATGTAAACCTATTTGCAACAACCGCATGATTAATTTTGTATTAGCATGTATTTGTATAGGATTACAAACTTATTTCAGTAGTTTGCATAACTTTAAAATTTGACAGAAATTTTCAATTTTCAGATTTTTTGTGTAATAGGTAGGCTATAAACCTACTTATGTTTCAAATTTTGAGCTCCTAGGCCATCTAGAAATACCTTAGATTATCGATGATCGGTGAGTCAGTGAGTGACAAAACTAAGGAAATTTGACATGCAGTAATTTTTAAACTACAAGTTATAATTGAAATCACACAAGATTATTATGTAACTCATATTATGGCCTACACGTCGCAGAAAATTCAGACTTCTAGCTGTAACCAGCGCGAAATTACAGACGGTTGAAAATGGCCTGAATGGCTTCGAGAAAAGGATGGTACGGCTCGCCTTTTTTTTTGCTCGACTTGGCGGGAGCACTGCCGTGCCCCCAGATATGGATGTAGATAAAGTTACTAAAAAAGAATGACAGAGAGTGAAAACTAGTTGGAAACTTGGCTATCGACTCTGGGTGCTTAGCCAAGTTGCCAATCGCTAGCGCTTAAACGTCAATCGTAAGCGAAAGGCAGCTAACTATCTTTGTCGCAATAATATGCAAGAGTGACAGAGAGGGAAAACTACGATACGCTACCAAGCGCTTGCCATTGGCAACTTGGCTAAGCATCCAGGGTGCTTAGCCAAGATGCCAATCGCTAGCGCTTAGTAGCGTAACGTAGTTTTCCCTCTCTGTCACTCTTTCATAATAGAGCGACAAAGACAGTTAGCTGCGATTGACGACTAAGCGCTAGCGATTGGCAACTTGGCTATCGACTCTGATCTCAGATATTTGTGTGGCTACATACTGCAGCGGGAGACGGCAGCCCCCGGCGCAGCCACCGCAGCTCACGGCATAAGGTCGTCATCAGCGCGGCACCGGTTCGCCACAGGCCCACTACATCTGTCAGAGTTGTGGTCGTGTTTGTCGCTCCCGTATTGGCCTACACAGCCATGAGCAAACCCCGGATGACGGGAGCAAAAATGCGTTTGTCACTAGTGCTTAGTTAAATATCGACTTTTCTATCGACATCCATACCAACATTATATGAATTACAAATGTATTGATCAACAGTAATTTAGGCAACCGTACGTAATCAGAGGCATTGCGATTTAAAATTGATAAACAATAATATGTCAATAATACCTAGTACCATAGGACAGTTAGGTACAAAATCGAAATTAAAGCCTAAAAAGCAGCTTGAATGTCGCTCAGAATTTCAAAGGGCACTTGTTACAATATTACTTTTTCATCCTCGGCGAAATTATTCACAAAAAATATAAGAATGTGTTGACTAAAAAAATTGGTGAATTCATATTAAAAATCTTATATATTTTTTGATATCTGGAAAAGAAGTGGAACTACTAGGGAAACATAATTAGCATAATCTATAAATTTTAAATTAAAAAATCGATCATATGGATGTTGATGGAATTGTCGATATTTAACTAAGCACTAGTGACAAACGCATTATTGCTCCCATCATCCGGGGTTTGCATGAATTGCATGAGAAACGCTGTCTCCCCTCCTAACACTGCTTGTATGGTCTGATATAATAGACTTTCAAGGCAAATGATGAATGAAAAAATGATGACATACTGCAGCGGGAGAAGGCGGTCCCCGGCGCAGCCAGCGCAGCTCGCGGCGCAGCGTCGCGCGCGGGGGCTCGGCCTCCGCCTCCGACTCCAGCGCTAGCCCTTCGTCCTCGTCCAGGTCTGACTCCGAGGATTCTGTAAACGCAAGTACCAAGTAGTGTGACAACCCAGACTATGGGTGAAAATTGAAATTGAACAAATGTTCTGTTACGAAATAATTCAAATATTTATATGACAAAGAAGAACTTGCCACATAAATTTATATCCGTGGGTACTTTTTACATTGCCCGTCTGGTTCTCAAACTAAATTCGGTTAGTGACCGTTATTACGAGGTTAATTTAAAATTGCTGGTCCGCGAACAGCGAACTCCCCTGTCGCATCGGTGGTGGAGCGCAGCAGGTGGTCACGGGCATAAGGTGCTGGGACTGACTGGGGCCAGATCTGATTATAAACGTACTACGTTACAGTAGATGCTGTAAGGTCTATAGTAGACATCGCAGATCGCTTCGCAGCACCTATCTCTGTCATTACAAAAGTGTCCTTTCAGCAGCATTCATTCCCTTAGCAATGGGTAGAGCTAAGTTTGCCTTATGGTGACGACTGTAAGAATACATTTGTCCCACCTTAACTCTTCCCATGAACGTCGTAAGAATCGACTAAGGGATTGAAATGTCACTGACCATTTGATGATAGGCCGCAAGGTTATCATAGTGGACACACACACACTACTGCGATCGCCATCCCGCTTGCCCAGCGTAGGGATGATGGGCATTACCTCCTTATGCGTCCTTACGCATAGTAAACAGAAAAGTTCTATGTCTAAAGGTGCATTTAGACCAAAAGAGCATTCGCTGTTCTATCCCCCCTCTACGAAATCAACCAATCACGTTTTGTGTAACGATCGAATTTTGTAGAGTGGGAGGTTAGAATAGCGAATGTTCGCTTGTACCTTATCAATGGACTGAGGCTGTTGATGATCAGACATATAAAACATGGTTGCTCTTTGATTCCATACTCTTAAAAGACCAGGGTGTTTAGCCAAGTTGCCAATCGCTAGCGCTTAAACGTCAATCGTAAGCGAAAGGCAGCTAACTGTCTTTGTCGCACTAATATGCAAGAGTGACAGAAAGGGAAAACTACGATACGCTACCAAGCGCTAGCGATTAGCAACTTGGCTAAGCATCCTGTAGTGGTGGTTATTACAAGTGGTCCCAGGTTCCACGGCACTCACCGTATCCCAGCGCGCGCATGAGGTCTGGCAGGTGGTCGTCCAGCAGGCGCGCGCCCGTGAGCGCCGCCCCCCGCGCCGTCGCCAGCAGAGCTGCCTCCGCCTCGCTGTCCCACAAGCGGCCTGCCAACACACAAGTTTTATCCCCTCATCTGCCTGCCGCTCAGAGACCTACTCAAAGGTCTTTTCAAACAAAAGAAATTATATTATTCATTCACTGGCAAATTATGTTGCCTGGGCGGCAGGAGGTTATTCATAAACGTCTCCTAACTCAGCAAGCTGCTAAGTCTCGTTCGTTTCTTTCGGTCTATTCGATGTGTCTATGTGACTGAAATTGACAAACGATACTTAACAGCTTGCTAAGAGCGAATGGCATTGCAGATTCGTAGATGGGCATTTTCGCGAGAAGAGATCCAAAAAAAATTTTTTTTATGGTAGGTAGATTTAATGTTTTTCCTACTCAGAATAACGAGCTCTTTCAATCTAGGAGAAAAAAAGTACAAGAAAAAAACGGTCCCACATTTTTCATACATTTTACATGCTCTCCACTTTGTAACCGCTGTACAAAGTGTTTGAAAAACGGTTACGTAATAGAAACAAAAAGTTGGGACACTTTTTTCTTCTAGTAGGATCGAAAGAGCTCGTGATTCTGAGCAGGAAAAACATAAAATTAAAACAGTTAGCATCGTGCGCTCGTTCCGATCGGCTGTTTAGTTACCTACCGTGTGACTCATTTGTTTACGCCGCGCGAACGTGACACGTTCATACAACAATAAACCTAATTAGTACAGTGACATAGGGTTAACTTTTGCTAAAAGTGTTGTAATAAATTATATTAAACATGTTTTGTTCAAAATGCGAATTGGAGGTTACAGACTCGGTGTTGTGCAGTCTATGTAAGGGAAACCTTCACTTTGGCTGTGCAGGGTTGCTTGAGACTACATATCGTAAAATGACAAGCGACAAAAAGGCAAGTTGGCGCTGCATTCCTTGCCGCGCCGGCGGAAATAATTCCACGCCAAGCTGCGTAAGCGCCGCGCCTTTAGAAAAACAATCACAGCAACAATCATCCGGCACTCCTGTTACTCCGGCTAGTACTGGAAACCTGAATATTCTAAGCGAACTACAGGAAGGGTTCAAATCTGTATTGAAGGAAATCAAGGACTTCCGGGCCGATTTTAGTTTGCTGCAGGTGGACCTGCAGTTTTGCAAAGAAAGTATAGACAATATTGGACTGAGATTGAATGATATTGAACCCCGAATATCCGACGTGGAAGACAGAGTCCATAAGATAGAGGGCAAAATTAATCTTGTTACTAAGCTGGAGGCTGACTTGAATGCGGCGACTACGATTATATCTACCCTCGAGCAGGAAAATGAAGCTCGTGAGCAGTACTCGAGAATAAACAACATTGCAATTTCCGGCTTGCCCTTTAAAAAAGGTGAAAATCTGGTCAGCATATTAGGAAATATTCACACCGTCGTGGGATTAAAATTGGAAGAACATTTCATAGACAGCATTCAGCGTGTGCGACGTTTCCAACCGGCAATTGGCGATGGCGGCGATAACAACCAGGAGCGGTCGTCGAATATCCGGGAACCAGCTGTGATCGTCAAGTTTACCCGGCGCATGTACAAGGACCAGCTTCTTTCGGCGGTACGTGCTCGTAAAGGAATTACGACTTCCTCCATCGGCCTCGATGGACCGTCCCTGAACCTGTTTTTGGGCGATCATCTCACTCCGGCTAGCAAAATGTTGCTGAAGAAGGCAAGGGATCTCAAGAAAGAAAATAAACTCGCCTATGTCTGGATTCGAGACTGTAAAATCTTAGCTCGGAAAACAGAAACATCCAAAATATTGGTGATAAATAGGCATTTTGATTTTAACAAAATTAAATGACTTTTTATAGTGTTGCCTATTTTTAGTACTAAAAATACTGTTATTTTCGTTAGAATACCTGTGCCTCATATTTATTCGATGTATGTAACCTCGATCACAAATAGAACCGTATATTTATTTGTTTCTATAAATAACTACAAGTACTTTTTGTTTCATTCACAACGCCAATCATACTATTTACTTATAATCGTCACGCTGTGGTACTCAAAGCAAACAATTACTAATGGACTAAAAGGTCACGTATTTTTTGACTCATTTAATGTCTACTTCTGCTAAACTTTTTAATGGTTATTACCAAAACGTAAGGGGGCTCCGTACAAAAACACATCAGTTTTATTCTCAGGTCGCAATGTCTAATTATGATTTTATTTGCATCACTGAGAGTTGGTTAAATGCAAACTATTATGATAAGGAAATGTTCGACAATAGGTATATTGTCTATCGTTGTGACCGATCAGCTGATGAGAGTGGCCTGGAGCGGGGCGGGGGAGTGGCGGTGGCCGTGCGCCGCGAGTATCTGCCGACTCAGCGGAATTGGCCGTGCCCCTCTCCCGCGTCCGCTGAGTGCATATGGGTATCATTACCGTTATCACAGAATGCCCTCCAAGGACAAACTTTTATAAATATTTGTTGTGTTTACATTCCGCACGGGCCATGTTATAGGGTCGTGTTGGAGAACTTTTTCGAAATCTGTATTCAAGTCATAATAGATAATCCGAATGACGTTTTTCTTATAACGGGCGATTTTAATATATCAGACGCGCAGTGGGTCGTAAATGATTTTTCAAAATTAATTCTTAATACCAGTAGTACTTTACCCTCTCAATTATTAAGTGATTTTTTGTCTTTTTCAGGGTTGGAACAATATAATAGTTGTTTTAATATTAATCAGCGTATTTTAGATCTCATTTTTTGTAACAAGAATTGCATAGTAACAGCTAGCAAGGACCTCTTAACACCCGAAGACTTGCACCATAAAGCCCTACAAATTGAGATAAACATATTTTATACGCGTCCCCTCAAACCGGCTTCAACTTACGTGTACCAATTTTTTAAGGCAAATTTTAATAATATAAATAATGAATTATCTACAATGAAATGGTGCGATCTTTTTTCAGGCCGTGTGTTAGAGGACTGTGTTTTAATTTTTTATAATATATTAAATGACTTAATTGATAAATTTGTTCCGAAAGTCCCTCAACGTACATCTTGTTCCAGGCCCCCGTGGTACAATAGGCCTCTTAGAAGAATGTTAAATGAAAAAAAGAAATATCATAAGCGGTGGAAGACTTACGGTAACCCTCTAGATTTGGATAGTTATAAATTGTTAAGGAAACGAGTTTTGAAGTTTGAACGAACTTGTTATAGGAATTTTATTGAAAATACTGAATCTAAAATTAATTGTCACCCTAAATTCTTTTGGACATATATTAAATCAGTTTTTGCTAAAAGCGGCCTTCCTCAGGTTATGCGTTACAAAGGTATTACAGCTACTGAAGGCTCGCAAATATGTGATTTATTTAACGAACATTTTCACTCTGTGTTTGAAAAACCTGCTGACAGTTCTGTAGACCTTAATAATGTAGCACCTGTAAATAATAATGTTTTTGATATGGACACAATTTTCATTAGTAAGGGTCTCGTCAATGGGTATCTTAAACGCATTAATATTAATAAGGGCTCTGGTCCTGATTTTATTCCTCCCATCTTGATAAAAAATTGTGCTTCCAACTTAACAGTTCCGATAACTTTACTTTTTGAAAAATCTATTCGGGAAGGATCCGTACCAACCATATGGAAACGTGCATTGGTTACGCCAATACCAAAAGGAGAAGCTAGCGATAGGATTGAACAGTACCGACCAATTTCAAAATTGTGTCAATTTGGAAAGATCTTGGAGAAAATAGTAACGGATCAGCTTTCTTCTGCTTTGCGCCGGCATATAATTCCAAATCAACATGGTTTTCTTAGTGGGCGTAGTGTAGACTCAAACCTTTTATCTTTTACTGAAACCATATTAGATGCATTAGACAGAGGCTATCAAGTTGACGCAGTGTATACCGATTTCGCTAAGGCATTCGATAAGGTTTGCCACGAGCGCTTACTTTTGAAGCTTTGGCAATTAGGTATTCACGGCGACCTGTTCCGCTGGATAAAATCCTATGTTGAAAATCGCTCACAGGCAGTAGCTGTCAAAGGACACACGTCTCACTATAGACATATTACTTCTGGTGTACCACAGGGGTCCCATTTGGGACCATTGTTATTCATTATTTATATTAATGATATTACAGAATGCATAAATAGTTCAAGTATGCTTTTATATGCTGATGACACAAAAATTTTCAAAGTAATAAAAAATTCTGACGACTGTTTAGCCCTACAAAATGATTTAAATACCTTTCAGAATTTTTGTATCACTAATAACTTATTTTTGAATGCAGACAAATGTTTCACTATCAGTTTTAGTAGGAAACGTACAACTTTAAACTTTAATTACAAACTATGCAACAAAGACCTAGCCCGTGTAAGCCAGATTCGCGATCTCGGTGTAATTATGGACACCAAACTTACATTCATACCTCATATAAATAGTATTTTAAGTAAATCTTTTAAGCAGTTGGGTTTTATACTTCGGGTAGGTAAACCCTTTAAGAAACTTTCAACTTACAAAGTTTTATTTAATAGTTATGTCCGTAGTCGATTGGAATTTGCAAGCGCAGTTTGGAATCCATTTTATAAGATTCATAGTGATAAAATAGAAATAGTTCAAAAGAAATTTGTTAAAGCGATTGAGTTCCGCACCGGAAATAAATACGTGGATTATGTCACAGCTCTTAAAAGACAAAGAAGCACTTACTTAAGTTCTCGTCGCGATCGTATTGACATCTTAATTCTTTTTAAAATTATTAATAATATCATCGATGCCCCCTCGTTGTTACACTCCCTTACCCTTAGAGTACCCAGACGTTGTGAACGGACATGTAGAATGAAACCTCTCTTTCATATACCTCGTAGTCGTACTTCATATGCGAGAAACAGTTTTGTTAGAAGAGCGTGCAGGCTTTATAACGAAAAATTCAATAAAGTAGATATTTTCCACGAGAAATTGTATACATTTAAGCGGTTATCTATGGATTGTATAGAGCCTTAGATTAGATTAGGTTTTATTTCTTAATGTGTCACACACACAATGTGTGTGTGTATGTGTATGTGTATGTATGTACGGTCGGGTTCGGAGTTGCATGGACGGTTTATGAATGAATTCATTCATAAATCGTCCATGCAATTCTCAACGCCACTGTATGTTTATATATGTATATATACATATATTGGTTGTATGCGTCGCTTATGTTGTGTGTGTGCGTGTGTGTGTGTGTGTATTTATATATATATAAAACCACATCATGTATATATATATGTACATATATGGATACATATCGCGATGCGTACGTATGGGCGATGCGTATAACTAACTTGTTGGCAACCCTATGTGATTGTGTTAGTTTAAGTTAAAATATTATCTAGTAAGGAAACTGTAAGTCTGCAATTTAAAAAATGTATTGTAGTAATGTGTAACTTTTATGCGACTGTTTGTTTCTTAACCAATAAAATAAAAAAAAAATAAAATAAAATTTTACTGTTTCAGAAAAATAAGTTTTTGGATCTCTTCTCGCGAAAATGCCCAGATATCAAAATGCTTAATGAGGACAATGTAGCGGGAAACATACCAGGCACTCTGGTGACGTACTCCTGCAGCCAGAGGCGGACGCCGGCAGGACTCCACCAGCGCGGGTCCAGCGCCGCCTCCTCCGCCTCGTCCGCTTCGGCACTCTCGCTCGCGAGTTCGTCCGGCAGCCGCCATAGCGTGACGTGGCCCTGCAGCGTGCCGCACGCGAGGTAGAGTGCACCTTCGGCGGTAAGTAGCGCCGCCGAGAGCGCCGTGTCGGCGGGCACGGCGAGCACGCACGCGCCGGTCGGCGTCCACACGCGCGCCCAGTCGTCGGCGCCGGCGCTGGCGAGCAGCGCGCCGCCGCCGCCCCAGCGCGCGCTCGCCGCTGCGCTGCCGTGCGCGCCCACTACCCTCACGAGTTGCAGTCGTGCTGACCCGCCCTCGGTGTCCTAAAACACGTAATAAAATCACGTAAGCATGCAGCTTCGGCGAAAACTCCTTTAGTATACAGGGTGTTTGGGATAACGATGTAGGAATTTCTGGAGGTGGTAAAGGAGACTAATTGGAAGAGTTTGAACCCTATTTACCTTAGTCCAATATGTGACAGTTTTTTTTAATCACGTTTTTCAAAATGTTTAGTTTTATACCAAAAATATACTTAAAAAGTTAAATTTAAAACAAAATATGCAATAAAATAGCATTGTTTTTTTTTATAATTAACATAACAATTAGTTAAGTAATAAATAAAAAAATTGAACTCCCACTTACCACACACAACATTTTTTTTAATAATTTTTCTAGTTCATCATTACTGATTTCTAACAGTAAATTAAACTCTATCGGACTGTGAAAAAAAAGTAGTCGGGATATGAGTCTTCCTATTCGTGTAGAAACATGCTTGATTTTCTAGGTTTTATTTCAAAAAAAGTACAACAAAATAGCAATTAGTTTAAAAGTTATCGTCGATCAATTGTTGAACGTCGTCACCAAACAAAATAAGTTACTTGTAGTTAGTAGGCAAGTGTGAGTTCATTTTTTTTTATTAAAAAAAACTGTCACTTATTGGACTAAGGTAAATAGGGTTCAAACTCTTCCAATTAGTCTCCTTTACCACCTCCAGAAATTCCTAAATCGTTATCCCAAACACCCTGTATATATATTTGTATGTCTGCCTTTCCTACAGTTCACCAATGTACCTAGGTTTTTAAGCAAACATGGTCATTTACAATATTAATATGATGAAGGGGTACAGTTTTCACCGTTTTTGTCGTAATGCACCTACCTGATCAAGGTCGATGGTCCAGAGTTTGATGAGCGAGTCTCCGCCGGCGGTGGCCAGCACGAGCCGCTCCCCGGCGTCGGCGTCGGCGTCGGCGGCGAGCCCCGCCGCTGACGCCGACGGTGCGAAATCGCAACTCGTGACACCTTTATAGACAGTTAAATGAAGTCTTAGTGAAGTTCTATCTTTCTGTAATATAAACTTTTAAAAAATCAGATTATTTTATTTAAAAAGTTATGTCACACAGAATTACTATCTCATCGTTATTCGCGGACATTAATCATCACGGACATTAATCGTCGTATAATTCGTCGTGCACGATGGCACGCCAGCTTCACAATACACTAACGTACACCCAGGGCATGCCCCGTAGGTGTACGCTTCACTAACACAGCTGCTCACGGCCATATGGCAGGTGCATGCTACACTGATGTACCCAATCCTTGTCCGTACTTAGGAGCACGCTACACTGAGGTACGCAACTTGTGTCGGTACTTAGGTTAGGAGCACGCTACACTGATATACCCAGGTCGTGCGCGGCGGGCTCGCAGGCGAGCTGCCGCGGCGCGCCGTGCGGCGGCGGCGGCGCCAGCACCCGCAGCTCGCCGCCGGCGCCGCCGAGCGCCGCCGCCGCGCCGCTCGGTGGGACACGCTACACTGACGTACCCAGGTCGTGCGCGGCGGGCTCGCAGGCGAGCTGCCGCGGCACGCCGTGCGGCGGCGGCGGCGCCAGCACCCGCAGCTCGCCGCCGGCGCCGCCGAGCGCCGCCGCCGCGCCGCTCGGTGGGACACGCTACACTGACGTACCCAGGTCGTGCGCGGCGGGCTCGCAGGCGAGCTGCCGCGGCACGCCGTGCGGCGGCGGCGGCGCCAGCACCCGCAGCTCGCCGCCGCCGCCGCCGAGCGCCGCCGCCGCGCCGCTCGGTGGGACACGCTACACTGACGTACCCAGGTCGTGCGCGGTGGGCTCGCAGGCGAGCTGCCGCGGCACGCCGTGCGGCGGCGGCGGCGCCAGCACCCGCAGCTCGCCGCCGCCGCCGCCGAGCGCCGCCGCCGCGCCGCTCGGTGGGACACGCTACACTGACGTACCCAGGTCGTGCGCGGCGGGCTCGCAGGCGAGCTGCCGCGGCACGCCGTGCGGCGGCGGCGGCGCCAGCACCCGCAGCTCGCCGCCGGCGCCGCCGAGCGCCGCCGCCGCGCCGCTCGGTGGGACACGCTACACTGACGTACCCAGGTCGTGCGCGGCGGGCTCGCAGGCGAGCTGCCGCGGCACGCCGTGCGGCGGCGGCGGCGCCAGCACCCGCAGCTCGCCGCCGCCGCCGCCGAGCGCCGCCGCCGCGCCGCTCGGTGGGACACGCTACACTGACGTACCCAGGTCGTGCGCGGTGGGCTCGCAGGCGAGCTGCCGCGGCACGCCGTGCGGCGGCGGCGGCGCCAGCACCCGCAGCTCGCCGCCGCCGCCGCCGAGCGCCGCCGCCGCGCCGCTCGGTGGGACACGCTACACTGACGTACCCAGGTCGTGCGCGGCGGGCTCGCAGGCGAGCTGCCGCGGCGCGCCGTGCGGCGGCGGCGGCGCCAGCACCCGCAGCTCGCCGCCGGCGCCGCCGAGCGCCGCCGCCGCGCCGGTCGGCGCCCAGCTCACGCACCACGCCGCGCCGGCCGCCTCGCCCGACAGGTACACGCTGTGCAAACAAACATTCATTTCTTAGGACCAGTTGTGTTGGCCAAACTTACAGCCAATCCATGAAATGAAATTGACCATTCCATCTTCTGTTTATTTACTTATGATGCAAGTGCCAGTTACATTATATATAAGTAACATTTTGATATATTGATATAACAACAGTAACATTTGCATGATTAATTTATAAACACGCGAGTAATTGGTCACTTACATAGCACTTGCGTGAAATTGCCCAGTTAACACCACACCGTGACATGTTATACGAGGGTTGCCTTTTAAGTTGTGTCGTTTGAAATAAGTATAGACAATTTTATAGATTATTACCATTTATTGTTTTTCGAAGAATTCTCCGCGATGTTTAATACACTTTTGCATGCGTTCAAACCAGTTTTAAAAACATTTATTCCACTCCGAAGTGGGGGTAGTCAAAATGGCCGATTTGTAAGCGTCAACAACTTCTTCAGGTGAGCTGAAGCGTTGACCACGAAGACTTTGCTTAATTTTGAGGAACGTAAAAAAATCGTTAGGGCTTAAGTCAGGGCTGTAAGGTTGGTGATCTAAAATTTCCACATTTTGGGCGCTCAAAAACATCTTTGTTTGGCGGGCGGTGTACGAACTTGCATTGTCATGATGCAGTATCATACGACGCGTCGAGTTGTTTTTTCGAAATTCAGTTATGACTTGCGGCAAACAAACAGTGGTATACCAGTCAGCGGTAACCGTCTTGCAATCTTCTAGTACAATAGTGACGACGTGACCACCATTTGCCACAAACGAGGCCACCATTTTTTTTTAAGTGCTCCGCGAGCGTATGACTTTGGTCGGTTTTGGCTCATCTTGAAAGACCCAAACAGTTGACTGCTGTTTAGAATCTGGATCGTAAGCATATACCCAAGACTCGTCACCACTAACCATATCATAAACATGTTTTGACTCGCCTCGGCTGAATCGCTGCAGAGTTTTGCGACACCAACTAACACGGGCAGCTTTTTGGTCGTCGCTAAGCAAATGTGGTATCCAACGAGAGATCAACTTTCTTACGCCAAGTTCTTCGTGCAGGATTTTTTGGATAGCGGTCCCTGAAATGCCCACGGACGCCTCTATTTCACGGTAGGTCACATGACGATCTTCGAGTACTAGCTGCCGCACGGCTTCGATATTCTCTTGCGTCATGGCGGTTTTTGGACGACCTTTACGGGGCTTGTCACTAAGGCTAGACTGCCCACGTTGAAATTGTAAATACCAGCGTTCTACAGTCCTAAGACACGGTGCTGCATCACTAAACACAGAAGTGATCTCCTCAAAACACTAAAGTCGCGATAATCCCCTTTTAAAGTTGTAGAAAATAATCGCATGCAAATTTTCCTTAGTTATTTCCATTTTTAGCAACCGACTTGTCACCTTTAATTAGACGCTGTAATAAAACTATTCGACCAATTTGAAAACATTTTTTTGTTTTCGAGTTCTAAATTCAAAAGAATGAAATGCCATATGTTTATTTTTTTTAAATCGTTGGTTGGCAAACGACACGACTTAAAAGGCAGCCCTCGTACTTTAACTTTAAGCAACCTCTAAACATTTATGGAGGAATATCTATTGGGAATTGATTTAGATTTGATTGAGATATTTGTCTATGTTAGTATAAATTGCTAACTCCATTCTGTTCGCAACAAGATATTACTTAGGTACCTGTTATTATCCATGTTCTATTCTAAATACGTAAACGAAAGGTCGAATCAATTTTAAATCTACTGGCATATACATGTCTCATCTGTCTTTATTTACCATTAGTCAGCAGGAATCAAATAACAATAATGAACAGTTCGATAGTTTAAATGCCCCGTAGATCGATGTCACAGGTCGGAAGTGGAGCGGCGACATCAATCTTGTCTAATGGTGACGCCGTGAGTCGGGACCTCCCTCCGGGTAATTAAACTCTAACATGCTCGCACGGGTCACGCAAACGCATTTGATGTCACGCGTCGAATAACACTATTAATTGTTTAGTAAATGGTAATGCCTGTAAACGAAACTGAACTAAATTACAAACAAACTAAAAATAACCGGTATGCACAATCGACTTCAAATTCATTTCACATCTTCACATTTCACATCTTATATTTGCATTACATCTTCGTCTGCCCACACACAGGCGACTTTTTTGATACAAACTACATTATGTTCTTTCTCGAGCGCAAACTATTTCCATATTACAAAATCGGTCCCGCGGTTTTAACGTAAAGAGGTAACAGAGAGACAGACACAGTTTTACTTTTACGTTTATACTAATAATATAATATATGATAGGCATTTATAATATTTAAAGACAAGCTTCAAATATCCGCTGCTGAATGGTGAACTCACTAGTTTTGGTATGACAGTGGGTGGATTTTACAGAAGTAGGTTAACAAGGCCGGTGCGACACGGGCAGTAGTGCGACACCTACTGTACGGGCAGCGGGTCGTCGTGCAGGCGCCACACCGGTGCCAGCCCGTCGTCGGTGGCCAGCAGCAGCAGCGGCGGCCGGTGCGACACGGGCAGTAGTGCGACACCTACTGTACGGGCAGCGGGTCGTCGTGCAGGCGCCACACCGGTGCCAGCCCGTCGTCGGTGGCGAGCAGCAGCAGCGGCGGCCGGTGCGACACGGGCAGTAGTGCGACACCTACTGTACGGGCAGCGGGTCGTCGTGCAGGCGCCACACCGGTGCCAGCCCGTCGTCGGTGGCGAGCAGCAGCAGCGGCGGCCGGTGCGGCGACACCGCCGCGCCGCGCACGCCGCCGCCGCCCGCGTCGCCGCCGCCGGCCGCGCCCAGCGACAGTGTGCGCAGGCGGCATCCTGCCTGCACACGGAATACCGTTATAAAACACTCGAGGCCTGATAACAATCGATTTCAATTGCCGTCCTTTTGTACAATTGGTGATGATTACCTACCTTTATAAAAACTCGATACACGAGTTATCAAATGTGTGCATTCCTTTTATAATACGAGTACGTATAGGAACTGAAATTGAATTCCATTTTGATATAATTCAGAGTAACATAATTCGGGCAAATTATGTAATAGCAAATTCATTTCTCTAATTTCCATAGTGGATACCATGATAGTGGTCATATCGATATCGTAGTTATACACAAATAAAAAATTGGAGCGCAAAAGCTTAGGTACTACTTTGTTGCGTATGAGACGCTAAGTAAAGTCAGATAAAGAACGCAACTGATGAGTAACGCATCGATCTCTGATTTCTGTGTATTTTCGAGAATAGAAAGTTAGTTAGAAAGTTGACGTATAGTGAACGTAGTTTTGCGTCTGTTGGTCGGGTGCTGCGCCCCCCGCGCCCCCCGCCGGGGACAGCCCCCCCGCGGTACCTGCGTGTCCCACAACACGGCCTGCCCGTCGAGCCCGGCGCTCAGCAGCGCGCCCCCCGCGCCCCCCGCCGGGGACAGCCCCCCCGCAGTACCTGCGTGTCCCACAACACGGCCTGCCAGTCGAGCCCGGCGCTCAGCAGCGCGCCCCCCGCGCCCCCCGCCGGGGACAGCCCCCGCGGTACCTGCGTGTCCCACAACACGGCCTGCCCGTCGAGCCCGGCGCTCAGCAGCGCGCCCCCCGCGCCCCACGCCGCCGCCTGCGCCGGGTACTGGTGCGCGTCCAGAACGTGCAGCGTCTCCAGCGCGCCGTCCGCGCACCGCAGCACCTTCACCAGACCGTCACTGGACACAGATAATTTTAATTATTTTCTTAACCATATCTGTAGGTACCGCACCTAAGAAGCGTTCAAGTATTACGTAACGCAATTTTGGGGGAGGGGTGTCTCGTAAAACGTTACGATGCGTTACAGGGGCGGGAGGGGGGTCTTCCTTACAACACGTTACGTAGCATTGTTTTTTTGAGTAAAAAACTTTAGGGAATCAAAACTCCCAAATTGGCAACCCTTTTCAGTTACGTTTCACGGGGAATCCGATTACCGCAAAGGTAATTCAAACTATACAAAGGATAAAAACTATAACTTTTTGCGATTTCAGGGTAAAAATGGTCATTTGAATGTTACGTAACGCTTAGAGAGGGGGGTATAGAAGAACGTTACGGTGTGTTACAAGAGGAAGTGGGTCCAAAAATTGCGTTACGTAATACTTGAACGCTCCCTAACAAGTTTAAGTATGGAACCAACGCGGAACGCCGTTATTCTGCCACTCTAATGACGCCTTCGTTGGAATGACAGTGACAAATCCCCGATATTAACGAACTTCAGTGAAGCTCGGTGTTCGCTGTATCAGGATTGTAGGCTTATGATGGTACCGTGTTTAACCGTTTGTCGTTGCCATCAGATTCTAACGAGTGAAAGTGACGAGTAGCACGATAAGTAAACGCGTGCCCATGGTAAGCCACCACGCTTATGATGATCCCGTGTTTAATAGTTTGTCGTTATTGCCGTCAACTGACGGCCTTCTAACGAGTATGTAAGTGCGGGAGTGGCGAGTAGCGCGAGGTAACCGCGTGCACTCGGCAAGCCACCTATAGGCTTATGATGGTACCGTGTTCAATCGTTTGTCGTTGTTGCCGTCAGGTTCTAACAAGTTGTAGTAAATAGATAAAACGGGACCATGATAAGGCACCTGGACGCCGTAGCCAGCATCTCGCCGCGCGCCACGACGCAGTTGACGGCGCCGGCGTGCAGCCGCGCGCGCCACGCCAGCCGCGCGCCGCCTGCGCAGGCGCCAGCCTCCTCGGCGCCGGCGTGCACCCAGGCGCCGCTGGCGCAAGCGCCAGCCTCCTCGGCGCCGGCGTGCGCCCGCGCGCCCTCCTCCTGCACGCCATCCAGCTCCACTATCTCGTCGTCGTCTAGTGGACTGATGCCCTGCGGTAACGTAAGAAACTTTAAAACTTACTTATTCGAATTAAAAAAAGTTATATTCTGGTTAACCAGTTTGTCTGTAAAAGTAACCGGCTATAGGAACATGTTGGACGATGTTCAATATGACATTTAATTGGTTTTGGTGCCTTTAAATTGATTTATGCTCATACTAGTTGTAGCCAGCAACGAAGTAAGGTGATACCTGCTGGTCTTAGAGCGAGTAATAGTGCGAGAGTCCGTCGTATGTGAATCAATTGGTTGAACTTGCCCCAGTGTGCTTAGTTCACCTTGTTATTAACGCGGGCTTACTTTCTATCTATCCCTCTATTCCCTCTCATATTCGCGTATTTATTTTCAAACCAAACGAACGAGCCGGATAGAAGTAAGTCCACATTAAAGGCCTGGCCACGAGATTGTGCTAAGGCGACTTAGCGGAAAATCATACGTCTGACAGGAAGGTCCGCTACCGGCATCTCGATTATCGCCTTAGACCAATGTCAATGCCAGGACATAAGAACGCGGAGGCAGTACCTGCAAGTCTCCGAGCGCGAAGTGCGCCAGCCCGTCGCACGGCGGCGACAACTCGTCGTCCAGCGATAACCCGCGCAGGCCCCACATGCGGATCGATTTGTCGTTCGAACCTGTATGCAATTATACGAATGAGAAATTAAGTATCCAAATAGTTCATAATATAAGGTCCTAATTTATTAGTTGCAGATATTTTAACACATGATACTTTACATTAAAATAATTAACTTTAAATATATATTAAGAAATCTTTTCATGTAACTTTTTTGATTTCATTTTCCTAACAAAAAAAATATTATATTTTCATCTAAAACAATCATCATGTGCATTATCACATGTCACAATAACACTGTCTGTCATGTCATCAAACGACACAATCCAACGGAAAATAACATGACATTGACAATCAAGTATTTAATTTATCGACGTGAAGTGGCCAGTTCCAGTTAATTGGTACGTAAAAGAGGTACTAGAATCTGTTCAATGAGTTTTCATTTAATAATCACATAAACAGGGTGTTTTTACGTAGCAAATTTGTTTTTCCGTTTTCTCCAAAAAAAAACATAGTTTTTTTTTATACCATAAATTCCTAGCAATTAATATTACCGAATGAAACTGTCATCTTCGTCATCAGCCGAATGACGTCCACTATGTAGAGGGCCTTCCCACGATGGGTCGTCCCGTGCGTGTTCGCCACTTCAGAATACGCCGACTTCACCGGAAATCGGTTCTTCCGGCAAAATGGGCAGCCCAAGGCTATGTCGGTTACTTTCGTTCTTCTGCGGATGTCACCATTTCTGATTCGATTTCGCAGAGAAACCTCGAGAATTGTTCTCTGCAACGTCCGTTGAGTGACTTTTGAGCTTTGTAATGAGTTCCATAGCGAACGATCACGTTTCAGAGTCGTAAGTTATCACTGGTAACAGCGAAAGTGTATTAAGGCACTGGTCTCACCGCGAGCTACTAAGCTATGAACTATGGGCTATAAACACGAACACAAGATACGCACACCCGTGTAAATAAAAGAGACACGGCGATACTCGCCCGGCTATCAGCTATCACCGCCGGGCGAGTTTCGCCGTGTCTCTTTTATTTACACGGGAGTGCGTATCTTTTGTTCGTGTTTATAGCCGATAGTTCATAGCTTAGTAGCTCGCGGTGAGACCAGTGCCTAAAGAGTAAACGGAGGGATACCGGTGACCATGTAGGAGAGGTCCGGCGCCAGCGCCAGGCAGGTGAGGTAGCGCGGGTGCGCGTGCAGCACGAGCAGGCAGACGGGCGGCGCCCCGGCCGGACGCCACAGCCGCGCCGTGCGGTCCAGCGACGCCGACGCCAGTACGCCGCGCGCGAACGCCAGCGCCGTCACGGCCGCCGTGTGCCCCGCCAGCCGCGCGCACGCCGTCACCCGCCGCGAGCGACCGCGACCCTGGGAATCAGGTTGATTTGTTGATTCCTGTCAAGTTTTGCACATCACATAATCAGCCTGTAGAAAGTGATTAAAACTAGTTTACATACGTTCCTGGTAGATGGCGGTAAAAGCAATTCGTAGATCACGCCAACGTTGTGATACATGTGAAATATCAGGTCTCGAAAGTAATTTTGTTTAGTTGGAGAAAAATTGTATCAGTACAGCTGAGCGATTAAATGCATACGACTGTTTATAATTAAACGCGATGTGTTTTTATTGATCAGTTCCCTTTCGGTCGGTACAATTAGGATCAAATTAAACACAGCCTATATCTGTCCACTGCTGGACAACGGCCTCTCCTTAGCCCTATACACATGGACACATTAGGATGGAAATACCCATCGCCGCGCTGGGCAAGTTTTACACACGTATTTACATTTATCAAACGTTGTACTCATAGAAATTTGAAGAATGCTTGTCACTGAGTACAAATTTCGACGTGCTAAAAATCCTAAGTATTAATAGCATAGTCAACTAAGAGCATTAAATATGAACTTTTTGAATTTATAATATTGCCGGTTAATGCTGCGGCTCCATTGAGGCGGAGAGGAGCGGAGATGTGCAAAATTGGCCAATGACACCACAGTGTTTCGAATTTTGAATTTGAAGCATGTAATTGGTCAATTTTGCACATCTCCGCCTCTCTCCGCCTCAATGGAGCCGCAGCCTTAAAGACAGAAACAACTACCTATTTCGTTAAGAGGCTTTTTAGCAAGATACATTTCTATAGCTTTGCAAAACAAGTTCGAGAAAATATGAAATAAAAATATGAAATTTAACTTCATCCCGACGTTTCGAATACTTTACAGGGTTCGTGGTCTGTGGCCGACTGACAATTTGTACTTATCTTTCTTATTTTGATGGAGATAGATCTATCCAGGATCTATCAAATTTCCTCCATTGTCATTCCGTTTCATAGTTGTAGTTTTTATGGACAGCTGTACAGTCAAGTGCAAAAATAAGTATCGAAAGAATCCGTTCATAAATATCGACGGTGGAAAGGAGAAACCCTTTAAGCGACATTTTGGTCAAAAATGAGTTTTATATATCGACGGAACCGGCATTTTTTTCTGCGTCGTTTAAACCAAGTAATACTTAGATCTGACGACTTCAATGTCGCTTAAGGTATAATGAAATAATGGTCAAATTTAAAGACAGCGATGTTAAGCAACGCAATTATTGACTAAAATTTAGACAGTGTCACTTAAGCATGCACATATTTATATACATAGTCGCTTAAGTTTTTTTTTCAATTGCTACTGTTGTCGGTTAATTGCATGTCATACAAATTACCTTACCCTGTAAGCGACACTTTTCTGACTAAAATAATTTTATTTATAAACCGTAGGGTCGCTTAAAGGCTCGTTTCGGAGAATTCTTAGGTCAATATCAATTAAGCGACATTTATTTCAGAAGGTTCCAAGTTTATTGAAATAACGTTATTACTATTTCATAGATATGACAATTTGACAAAGTACGTTCAAAGAACACAAGTCTCTAAAGCGGCCACAGAAAGTGATACGATTTTTTTTCCTAAAAATAAAACTTTAAAACGCTATCCTGGACAATTACCAAAATGTCGCTTAACAGGTTTCTCCTTTCCACCATCGATATGTTACGACGTTCTTATTACACAGAATTAGAGTGCACTGGGACATATTTTTGAACGTTTTTGTATACCCCTTATTTTGTCTTCGACTGTACACGTCAACTAGCAGACCCGAAGTTGATCTAGCGGAAGACCTCAGAGCTAGACTGACCCGACACTATACAGAAGACATCCCGGATATCAGCCTGTGCGAGATTAGAATGGCTCTTGAACAGCTCAAAAATAACAAGGCGCCTGGGGAGGACGGAATTACAGCTGAGCTTCTGAAGGCGGGTGGTAAAACAGAGGTGTGGTGGTACTGTTCTTCAAAAAAGGTGACAACGCTTTATTGAAGAACTACCGACCCATCTCACTTCTGAGCCATGTCTATAAGCTGTTTTCAAGAGTCATTACGAATCGTCTTGCACGCAGGCTTGATGACTTCCAGCCTCCGCGAACAAGCCGGTTTCCGAAGAGGCTTTAGTACCGTAGACCACATCCATACGCTTCGCCAGGTTATACAGAAGACCGAAGAATATAACCTGCCCCTCTGTTTAGCGTTTGTGGACTACGAGAAAGCCTTCGATTCGATCGAAACATGGGCAGTACTACAGTCTCTCCAACGGTGCCAAGTCGACTACCGCTATATCGAGGTGTTGAAGTGTTTGTACGAGAGCGCCACAATGTCAGTCCGACTCCAAGACCAGAGCTCGAAGCCTATTCTGCTGCAGCGGGGAGTTAGGCAAGGAGATGTCATCTCGCCTAAGCTGTTTACCGCTGCACTGGAGGATGTCTTTAAGACTCTGGACTGGAGAAGGCTGGGTATCAACATAAACGGCGAGTACCTCACTCACCTTCGATTCGCTGACGATATAGTAGTCTTGGCTGAGACCTTGGAGGACTTGAGTACTATGTTCGTTGACCTCAGTAAAGCCTCCGAGCGAGTCGGTCTTAGGATGAACATGGATAAGACGAAAATCATGTCGAATTCCCATGTAGCACCAACTCCCGTAATAATCGGAGACTTTACACTCGAAGTTGTAGACGAATGTATATACCTAGGACAAACTATCCAGTTAGGTAGGTCCAACTTCGAGAAAGAGGTCAATCGTCGAATCCGACTCGGTTGGGCAGCGTTCGGGAAGCTACGACACATATTTTCGTCCAATATTCCGCAGTGTTTGAAGACGAAAGTTTTTAATCAGTGTGTGTTGCCAGTGATGACATACGGTACTGAAACGTGGCCGCTTACAATGGGCCTCATAAGAAGGCTCAAAGTCACCCAAAGGGCAATGGAGAGGGCTATGCTAGGAGTCTCTCTGCGTGATCGGATTAAAAATGAGACCATCCGCAGCAGAACCGAAGTAACCGAAATAGCTCTCCGAATCGCTAAACTGAAGTGGCAGTGGGCGGGGCACATTGCGCGTAGAACCGATGGCCGTTGGGGCGGGAAGGTTCTTGAGTGGCGGCCACGTACCGGAAGACGTAGCGTGGGTAGGCCCCCCACAAGGTGGACCGATGAAGGACCTGGTGAAGGTCGCGGGAGTCCGCTGGATGCGGGTGGCGCAGGACCGGTCATTGTGGCAATCTTTGGGGGAGGCCTATGTTCAGCAGTGGACGTCTTTCGGCTGATGTGATGATGATGATGATGATGAGTTGTATTTCATGTGGGGTTGCGCGTTGTATGAAAATTTATAACAATATGCGACTCTAGTTGGATGCGATGCCAGTGCTTTGAAAGTATTTTCACAAACAAAATCAATTACGAACGATGTAAATTTAGTGTTGTTTGCCCGGAAGCCTTGGCGTGTAGTGACGTACCTCCACACGCCACAGCCGCACGCCGGCGTCGTGGCCGCCGGTGGCGGCGAGCGCGCCGTCCTCGCTGGCGGCGGCGGCGAGCGCGCCGAGGTCGTGCGCGCCGCGCTCCGCCAGCAGCGCCGTCGGGCCCGCGCCCTGCTCCAGCCGCCGCGGCGTGTAGTGACGTACCTCCACACGCCACAGCCGCACGCCGGCGTCGTGGCCGCCGGTGGCGGCGAGCGCGCCGTCCTCGCTGGCGGCGGCGGCGAGCGCGCCGAGGTCGTGCGCGCCGCGCTCCGCCAGCAGCGCCGTCGGGCCCGCGCCCTGCTCCAGCCGCCGCGGCGTGTAGTGACGTACCTCCACACGCCACAGCCGCACGCCGGCGTCGTGGCCGCCGGTGGCGGCGAGCGCGCCGTCCTCGCTGGCGGCGGCGGCGAGCGCGCCGAGGTCGTGCGCGCCGCGCTCCGCCAGCAGCGCCGTCGGGCCCGCGCCCTGCTCCAGCCCGCCGCGGCACACTTCTGCAACACAGGGAATACAGTGCCTATCAGATTGCAGCGGCATTTAAAAAATTTCTGAACAGAGCTTGTCCATTAATCACATCATACTGTATAGGGGGATGGGGGGTCAAGAAAAAATCACCAATTATCACCACAGGGGAGGAGGGTCATCGGACAAATCACGTGTAATTTTTTGTTACTCTCGAATCTGCTGAACAGCATTATAGTCAGTAAAAAAATCTTTACTTTTTTATAAAACACTTTTTAAATACTACGTTTTAAAGCTTCGCGATCATTTAGCTCATAGTTGGCAAACAAGTACGTAAATTCAAGTGTTATTAAAAGGACTAATTCAGTTGGCAAAAAATTACACGTGATATTGGCTAGGGGGGGTCCCTGAAAATATCACCAAATATCACCTTGGGGGATGCAAAATCGTATGACGTGATTAATGGACAAGCCACATGAGCTCTATAGCTATCATAATAGTGACCTACTCAGAATAGATGTTTGTAAGTAGCCTAGCCGCTCTAATAATACTGATGATGCCTGTTCATAAGAGTCCTGTCAAACACACGAGTTTGGATAGCGCAGCGTCAGCGCGGCGTGATGAGAGCGGGATGGGATGGGATGGCGTTAGTCAAGCCCACAGAACAGAAAAAACTCAGCTCGACAGAACGTGCGCTCAAAACGCGCGTCGGTCCAAGCCTT
This sequence comes from Thaumatotibia leucotreta, assembly GCA_025490895.1. Taxonomy (NCBI): domain Eukaryota; kingdom Metazoa; phylum Arthropoda; class Insecta; order Lepidoptera; family Tortricidae; genus Thaumatotibia; species Thaumatotibia leucotreta. Next base: position 2,242 of record JALPQI010006583.1, on the reverse strand, counting down.
TAACGCAATAAGGAGACCGGTGTGACATATTCATTGTCTCTTTGATAATCACCTTGATGGAAACATCGATGCTATTATGCTATTACGTTATGAATTACTCTTTGATTCTCGCAGCAAGGTTTCAATTCAACCCGTTACTGTTTTGCATACTAAACCCCCATTCTAAGAAATCCGGTTAGTAAAAAGGCATAATTATTAAATATACTAGCAATCTAAACTGTAATAACTGCAGGTATTTGTGCCTGCAACCTGCAAACAATTGGATTAGGTCAAAGTGCTCTACAAACATAATTATAGGTAAGGATCGATTTCCCTCATATTTTTATAAAACGAGCAGTTCAGCATCGATTTGCACGTTATTTGCTATAACTACCATAAAATAAAGTCGCTGTCTATCCGTCGCTACTTATTCCTATGTATGGTGTAATCGTTAAAAGTAGGTGCTAGTCCATTAAATATCACCATTGGGGATGGGGGGGGGTCTAAAACAGGCCAAAACCGTATGGTGTGATTAGTGGACAATCCCTAAGCGGTTAGAAGCGGTATTTTTTTATTAATAGAGTGATTCAAAACGATTTAGTATCGGTATTGTAGTCGGGTCGTTAGTATAAAATAAACTAAACTAAACTAATACTCCCCACGGCCACGGTGACTGCTGTCGACTCCGTTGTTATCTCTGGTGTGCTCGCATGTGGCTCACGTAACCAATCTTATTGATAAAATTACGCGAACACTGCGGGCATGTGAGCACACCATGAATGTAATTATAAGATATTGCCGCAGGTGGTCGGGCCTTCAACTCGTCGCGCTTGGCATCAAGTAAAAAAAAATATATATATTTTAAAATAAAAATAAAACCGCCTTCAAAAATTCGCCCGTACTAAAAAGTAAAAAATAATTTTAGTTCCTACTTCTTAGGATTTCCTACCCAAACCTTTAAACCTTTTACCCTATTCATTGAAATAAAATATTATGGCTAGGTATCCTACAGATTTCTTAGAAGTCGGTGCCAATACTTGATTAGTTTGTGAAAATAAATGAAAAATGTCATGTGTGCCTACAACATTTGAAGAGTTCCCTCGATTTCTCCAGGATCCCATCATCAGATCTGAATTCGGTGACAATGGGACCAACTAGAAGGTATACCCTTTCAAACAAAAAAATATTTTTTCAAATCGGTCCACGCGTCTTCGAGTAATCGGGGAACATACATAAAAAAAAAGATTTCGATGAATTGTAAACCTCCTCCTTTTTGAAGTCGGTTAAAAATAAAGCAATGCTCTTGCTCACCATCGAGGTCGAAGACCTTGAGCACGCCCTCCGTGCAAGCGACGAGCAGCAGCGCGTGGCGCGCGGGCGCGCACAGCGCATGCACGGCGCCGTCGGTGGGCGCCAGCCGCGCCAGCAGCCGCGCGCCGCGCACCGCCCACACGCGCACGGCGCCGTCGTCGTGCCCCGCCAGCAGGCGCCCGCCCGCCCACGCCAGCGCGCGCGCCGCCGCCGCGCCGCCCGCCGCCAGCACCCGCCGCGCGCGCAAACCGCCGCTAACGTGGTGCGCCGTTGTAAAAAAAAAGTTTTTTAATCATAAGGGTTATGTACCTAATTTTTCACACATTACAGAAAAGGTTATAAAATTAACGCTTAAGTTGGCCTCTTAAAAATTTGGATTTTTTTCGTTTTCACTGACCTTATCTATATGCCAAATAAAACAATATAATACAAAATTCCTAGTGCATTGCGATACAAATGCGAAAAAAATGAAGTTTGAAACGAGTGGCGATAAATTAAAACACTTACGAAGGGAGTGTTTTACTCGTAAATACACACGAGTTAGGAATTTTCTTTTGGCACGTATATGCAACAACAAACAACGTATATACAAATGTAAAAGTTACCAACGATGTTCTGGTACATATAAATTAAAAATGGCGGAAGTATCACCAACACATGTTTTTTTAATGCCCTGGAGATACAGATTTATTTGTTTTTAAAAATAATTTTCGTAATCTACAATTAATAACGAAAATTTATTTTGAAAAACCAGTTTCAATTGCCATATAACAGTATCTGATAGGTAAATGCTTACTCTATCCCATTTTGACCAATGACTTAAGAAAAGGATAGTGATCATTTGAGACGGTTAACTTCAGACTCAGGTAAATCCATTTTTAACATTTTGTAAGATTTTTGTATATAATAAAAGCTTGGTTAAGCTTTTTGGTTTTGTTAAGTATAATTTTCT